>JACEGR010000792.1:0-217060 GCA_014170235.1 Listronotus bonariensis
AAAATTATTTTTAGTTACTTAACCTCAACTTTTACTGAAAATCATAATCAATAGAAATTTTTATGTTATACACTTTTAAGCACTTTTGCTATTTAATTAGGTAGTCTCAAAAATTTATTTTTAGGGTCTTGATTTTGCAGTTATGAACCACCATTAAAATCCTAGAAAAATTTTTGTTATAGCTTTTGGCATTTCGGATAAAGTAAAAATTTGTATGTAGAATAACTTTTTTGAAATATTAAAAATATTTTTTTACAGGTATAGTCAAGTTCATCCGTGGACACACATTGTAGTTTTATGGGGTAGTTGGATCACCGTGCTGAAAATATCCACATTAAAGCTACTATCGTGCTGGGACTTTCGAGAACTGAAATCTTCACAAAGAAAGTACTGAAGAATACACTGGAAATGCCGGACGCAGAGCACCAAAAACTCTTGTTTTTATTAACATCTGCTGTACTAGGGAGATTTCCATTAATAGGATACTAGACGCCTCAGCAAGGTTGGCTCTAAGAGACGTCCAGAAGGTCTAACATAACATCATAAAGTATTATACTATTAAAAGCTTTGTTTTGTACTCTAACAATAACAATTGTGATAAATAAAATTTTTATAACAATCTTTAGTTTTAAATGAAAACTAAGTAGTTTTATTTAAAGAAAGTATTTAATTATGATATTCTTTAACCAAGACAACCCTAAAGTAATATATTCTTGGCCAAAGAAATGTATTCTTAACTTAAGTTTTAATTTGTTTTTGCCGAAGAAAACATATGTTTTAAATTGATCGCTCGACAAGAATATATTTTCTCTAATAAAATTAGTGCTTTTCTTCGCTAGATAATCGCGTCGACAAAACAATATCTACAAAGAAAGCATTACTATTCTTAACTTAAATAAATTATGTTTACTTAACTGAATCTACCTTTATGCTTGTACTAAAATAATGTTTTTAAGAATATCATTTACTGATAAGAAGAATATATTCTTTTCGTTATATACAACTCACAATGTGTCTTGAGTCAAAGCAAATTGTTTTAAGTTAAGATATCTTTTTTTGTGTGTAATATGACATTTTCGACCTGTATTTTCTTCAAAACAAATTAGGCTAGGCTCAGAATTTCCTGTAGAATCCATTTTTTGAATATATGTGTAGGGCGTTAAGAAAATTATTTACAAATAGCAAAGGTGCAGCAAAGTTATTTTTGGATTTATTTATTTCGAATAATACAAATACTTGACATAAAATACTTACTTAAAAATTAAAATGCACACATACAATAATAAAAGAAATAATATCTAATAATACTAAAATTGCAATGTATATTTGGCATATACAAAAAAAATACGTAAGGGTCACATCTACATATTACACTTATCTATTACAAATTAAACACCAGCCTAATTTGCAGGTTTGTTTTATTTAGATATTTTAATAAGTACTTTTTTTACACCTGTTCTGTTTAAAACAAGTTATAAGAAATTAAAAAATATATAGCAGATCAGCATTATTTAAACAAAAGCCGTGACCTCACTTAGTAACATGTTACAAAAACTTGTTGCTGATACATGTTAAAGAAACGAATAACTTGTTGCTTATTTTAGTAGCAAACCGCGTTCTCACTTGCTACTCAACACTGTTATCAACCGTTTTATCCAACATGTTTCTAAAATTATATTAAAAGCAACAAGTTATTTGTTTTTTCAACATGTATCAGCAACAAGTTTTTGTAACATGTTACTGAGGACACGGCTTTAAATTCACGCATAAGTACTTGTTGATTCCTCTTTAAAAAATTCTATTAAATTTAAATTTTATTTTATTGTTCTGATTATTAAAAAAATCCGAATAAATCAAATATTAAAACCAGCATAAGTATGTTATTGACTTTCTAGAACTAATCTGTTTTTGTTGAAATTTAAAGAATTTATTTAAACCACTTTCTTAAAAAAACCTGCATAAGTATACAGGCTGTCCCAAATCTACTTATACAATAAATTACCTCGCCCCTGAACAAAATACAAAAATAAAACTAAAATTAAAAATGTTTATACACTCTTCTTATAGACAGTGCCAGTTATTATACCATGGGTCTTAAAACGGAATTTTTATTGTCAAGTAGGTATCTTTTAACAGAACACTTTGTATATTTTAACAAATTTGTCTCTGTATTAAATTTTTCATCAAAAATGTATAACACACTTCACGTCAATTATTGTGAGTTTTAAGATATCAACTAGTATGCTAATATGTACGCTCATTAACGATTAAAAATTAAGAAAGAAAACAATATTTATGCTTTAATTATTTTGAAATAATTCTATTACTGTCAGAGTAATAAATAACATAATAATAAGTAATTAATTATTTCACATTGTAAGAACTAAAAATAGGTAAGTCAGCTATTTAGTTCATTTTAGATACAATTACCTACTTAACCTAAAAGCCAGTCATTATTGATGTAGGTATTGCTGGTTTTTGGTGCAATTAGGTAAATATGTGGCTAAAATAAATCAAATTGCTGACATACCTATTACTAGTGTCCAACAATGGAAGGTAATTACTTACATATAATTATATTGCTTGTCACGCAGTGACAGAATTATTTAAAAGTATTAGAATCAAAACATTATTTTCTTTTTTACTTTTAATCGTTAATTAGTACCTATATTAGCATTCCGCTGATATCACAAAATCCAGTAATAGTTGACGTATAAAGTATTACATATTTAATGTAGAATTATAGTAGATACATAGTCATAATTTGTTCAAATATAAAGGGTGTTTCATTTAAAAAAACCTACTTGACAATAAAAATTATGATTTTAAGATATCTTTTATATTAACTTGTACTGTTAATAAAACAAAAATATGTTCCCAAAAAATATATTTTAAGTTTATTTTTGTATCTTGTACGGGGGCGAACTTATTTCGTGTATAAAAGAATTGAGGCATCCTGTAGTTATAGAAAATTATGTAGTTTGTCTACAACTTAATAAAATAGTATATACCTACTTTATTGCTCAAACACATTTATTTTCTAAAAAAATACGATTTTACGGCACGGTTTTATGTTATCATCAAACACATAAAACCGTAGAAGTCTAGAATAAGTAATAAAATTGTTTCAAAAATTAAAATACTTGATTTATTAATTAATATCTAATCTAATATCCTAATTAAACATATTTTGTTCCTTTGTAGGCTTTTTAAATTATTGTTTCACTATTTTTTCAGTTTCTTAATTAAGTCAACTGTTGTTCGTTCACAACTGCTGTCAATGTCCTCGTCGGCTTTTATTAGAACTTTTTCTAGCTTTGCTAACAGCAAATCAACTTTATTTTCGGTCTTCTGGAATATCTCTCTTTTAAATTCAACTAAAATAATTTTAATATTTCATTATAGGTGGTTGCAATAAATAAATGTATTATTAAAACCATGACAGGCTCAAATTAGCCAAACAAAAGAATAATAAAAATAAAAAACAATATTTTTGCTTTATTTTTAGGCTATCGGACATGCACATACGAAGGCGATATTTAGAAAACAAGATAAAATTCTCTTTATAATCTTTATTAAATAATCCCATATGCAAAACTTTTTGCCGGTCACTGTATAACACCTTTTAATAGGGGTAACAATATTCAGGGTGACCATCTGAAAACGAAACAGACACAATTTTGGGCACTCCAGGTCATATAAGGAAAAACCTGGGAACGCGTCATTTTTTGATATTAGGGGAACATATTTTGGCTACTTTTGCCTCCTAAACTGCAACCCTGAGACTCGCCCCCAAAATCCTAAATAAAAAGAGAAGTCAAGGAATAATCCGTTTTAAAGGTCTTTAGACCCTGATTATAGCATACCATAGTATTATAAAGTATCTGCTAATATTTTCCTTGATATGACAACTTGTAAAAGTTTGGATTTTAATTTTTTTCGTTTATTTTCCTCCTGAAATTTAAGGGTGAATCACACTCTCGCCAGTTTAAAGTAGCTGGCTCTTACAGCTAATTTATTATTATAATTTGAAAAAACAAACCTTTCTATTTAAGATTTTATGGGTGAGTCTAGCTCTCTGCTAGAGGATTGCAGTTTAAGGGATTAAAGTGGCAAATAAATGTTTTTCCCTAAAATCAAAAATTAACGTGTCCTAGCGTTTTTTCCCATATGATCTGGAGTCCCGAAAGTTCTCTCTCTTTCGTTTTGAAGAGACGTTTTAGAAAACCCACATTGTTAGTTTTTAATGTTTTTTTTTATTATTTTGGTATAGTTTAAATATCTTAAATTTTACCTTTTAAATCGGCTATAGCAGTTTTCACAATTTCTTGTACGTCACTCCATATATTTTTGTCACTATTAGTATTTTGATTCTTTTCTAAGCGTATTCTTATTTGTCCAGGAGTATACTTTCTCATTTTCCTAGATTTATATTTTTTTACTGTGACAAACCCATTTTTTTCTTTATATTATGACCGATCTGTTTGGGCATAAATAAATTTATTAAGGAGTTGAATGTCTAAAAAATAATGCATATATTTCTTTAATAATGTTAAAATACATTCTTTAAAAAAATCAAGGGTCTAAGGATAATAAAGAACCTAGCCTTTAATCTGGTAAAGCCACCTTTACACAGTTAATAATATTGTGTCAATATCGATATTGGTCAATATATGAAACACGTAGTAAATACATTAAAACAATATTATAATTATTTTAATGTATATTGCACCAGTAATATTAATTTGAATTAACCGTGTAAATGAAGTTAAAGAAAATTATTGGTTCCTAATTAGAGCTACCCTTTACCTACTGGCTACTGCCAGCATAACATACGGTTTTCTAAGAATTTTTTTAATATAACTTTGAACCCTTTTCTTAGATTAGGTTTTTGATAGTAAAATTTTAAATATTCACGAATATTACTGTGTAAGTTTAAAGTACGCAACCTTATCAATAGTAAGTTGGTAAAATACTATTATTTAAAAATGATAAATATCTTACCCAGAATAATTCATTGTCGCTCATTTGATACAACTTTTCCAGTGAAATATTTTTTAAGTAGGAATCGTAATCATCGTCCATAAATTCTTCGTTTATCAATACTAGTGTATGACATTCATCATCAAGAGATACATTTAAAGACCTTAAATTTTTGCCTATCTGTTTTAGATTCTCTTATTACCCTTACAGCATTTTCTAATTCTATTCTAATTTCCTTTGCTGTTTCTGAAACTAATTTTGCTGATGGCATTTCATTTTTGTAAGCAGATCCAGAAGCAATGCTTTCTGCGTTTTGCTCTTCTAAATTACCTAAAATTTTGTTTGGCTCGTCATTCTTAGATGCAGTTCCAGAAGTTTCGTTTTTGCGACTTTCCATAATAACATTATCTAAAATCTTGTGTTCTTTACGATCTGTTTCATTTGTTTCTTCCAAAGAAATATTGAAAAGTTCGAAAATTTTGGTTTGATTCGTTCTTTGTACCCGCTATGTTATTCTCACTGGAGTTTGTATCCGATAGCTCCAGGTCCTTCATATCGTCAGTTATATTTTGAAATTTATCTCTGGGAATAGCGCCAGTATTATTTGTTGTTGCTTCAGAGACTATCACTGTATTATCTTTTGAATCATTACTTTCTTTTTCAATTGTATAGCTGGTATTTAACTGTCTCATATTTTCAAGATTAGAAAATACTCGCAAATTGGGGGAGGTCCACCTCCATTGTCAGAACATTTCTCCCTATGTTCTTTAGAGATTCTTATTGATTTTCGTTTGGCTGAATTTCTGTTAAAAATAGAATAACTATCATTTTCTTCGATATTTGACGGGAAGCAGTTGTGGATACTATGCCGCGGTCTTGTCATAAATGAAGGAGCCTAAAAAAATTATCTAATTAGCAGACCAGTAAAGATTGGGAAGTAGTTGTGAATACCACGACCAAATTAATGTATGTATATGTTTAAACTCAATGAACAATGAAAATTAGTTTTTAAATAATTAAGCTGAATTAAAATGAGAATGGTAAATACAACCCTTCATCAATCGACATTATATGATTACTTGTATAATGCAATAACTTTTGGTATTTTAAAAGACGATTTAAGAGATAGGAATAAAGGGTTTAAATATTCTATTAGGTTAGACATGCCCATGTGTTTCTAAAAGCCAATTTTTATCTTTTAAGTTTTGCTTAATAATATACAGGGTTATTTTAAGTTAATATATTCCTCTTAACACAGTATAGACTGCAAGAAAATAGAAACATTTTTCAAATAAAATTAAGTTCAAAAAAGCTTCGTTTCCGAAATACAGAATGTTAGAGTTTAAAAAATACAATTTTTAATAATCTTTCTACCACTCCCATTATGTTTAAAAATTTGGTACACTTTTTTGACGATTAAATTACACTTTTTGCTGTGAAAGTTTAATAAAAAATTACCATTGGCGTTTAAAGAAGATTCGTATTGAATTTTTTCACTAAAAAGTAGTACATCACTGCTTTTTCTTTGAATCAATATTATTTTTTAAATAATCATTTACTTTGGAGTTTATTTGATTTCTTGGTTTTTTTTCGTACGACGAACAGTTTTCGTTTAAAAAATAAAAGCCATTTTAATGCAGGGCAAAATCGCTAAAATCTGGTATGGTGTTTAGCATGTAAATTTCGTTTTTGACTTTTAATAAAAGTTATGACTACTGATTATTTTTCAATTAGGTTTATATTGTTGTAATGTAAGTTTTTGACCTCTTTTTATTACAAATTAGATAAAAACAAATGTTACATACAAAACACCGAGCACAGATTTTAGCGATTTTGCTGTGCATCAAAATGGCTTTTATTTTTTTAAATGAAAAGCGTTCGTCGTACTAAAAATATCAATAGACCAAAAAACTCCAAAGTAAATAAATATTTAAAAAATTGATTTGATGGATGGAAGTAGTGGCGTACTATTTTACTCTTGAAAAAAAATCAATTCAAATCTTGTTTGAACGCAAATGGTAATATTCGTTTAAAAAACTTTTACAGCAAAAATGTAATGTAATGATTAAAAGAAGTGTACCAAATTTTGTGGACATATCTGAAGTGGTACAAATGCTATGATAATTTTCTTAAAACTGTATTTCGGAAACAAAGCATTTTCAAACAAAATTTTATTTGAATTTTCTTGCATTTTATACTGTGTAAAGAGGAATATATCAACTTAAAACTAATCCTGTATATCTTTGTATTTATGGATAATTTTAGGAAAAGTGTTGCAATACTAAAATATTTTTGTAAAAATAACAAGGCTAAAACAAACTGCATTTGTAATAAGGACTTTTTAACCAGTGCGATACTTTTCTGTTTGGTTGTTTTTTTTTGTTATTTTAAAACAATACTGACACAGGGTTTTCATTTATATTTTGCTACCCACCCTTAACTGTTATTAAAAAGATGAAAAAAACTTCTTGTATAAAAGTTTCATAATTTTCTATTTATTATCTTTTGTCTAGGGTAGGGCGGGCTAGTTGAGCATAGAGGTAAGTTGGGCAATCAAAATATCTCAACAACTACCGACCGCACGCGAAAGCATCAAATAGCATAAAGAAGGGGTTGCGCGAGGGGAACTCATTATGCGACCACTAGTGGTAACGCGGCGATCGAGAAAAGTATCCGTGCGCATTGTTTATTTTATGATTAAAAAGTAAAATAATTGCAAGCCGGAAAATTTTATCTGTGATAGTTAAATGTATTCCGTTCTCAATCAGGTAAATGTTAATCTTAAGTAAATTTATTGCATTTAATGCAGTTTAATTATGTATAAAGATTTTGGATATAATTCTAACTGGTTTTCCAATAAATTTATTTTTCCTTTAAAATTTCAGGTTGGGGTTAGTTGAGCTACAATTGCCCAACTAACCTCACGGTTTTAAGTACGAAATGTTTTTTTTTTTTTTGGGATACGGACTTATAACAGTAAAACTACTAGAGTCTTCTCAGGATTTAAAAGAGGCTGCAACCCAAACTTTGTACAAGCAACAAAGAAAACGACCTGACCTATCTAACTTATAAATTTTCTCTAGAAATAGTTTGACCATACCCAAGAAAAGGAGCCATCAAACAGAAGATAACGAAAAGCTGCAGTTTTAACAGATACAGAAGGCATTACAAGAGAAGCAAAATAAAACTGCCTAAAAAGTTTAAAAAAAGAAATGAATTGATAGGTATTAAATTCAATAGTTCAAGCTAGGCAGGTTGCTGTTTTATTAATGAGATTTGTTGTTTTGTCACTATAAGATTATAAATATAAAAAGCAAATTGTCAAAATGTATTGTTATTGTTAACGTATCTAACATTCAAGCCATGATTTGACTATACTTTCTAAGTGCTCCACTAGCCCCATACCCTTGCTCAACTTACCTCACCTATGGGGTACGTTGGGCATACTTGACTATCTACATTAAAATAGATGTAGCTCCTAAATTTGACTTATTAGAAAGACATTACTATGGACACTATTAATAAGGGAAAAATTGCTAATCCATCAGTATGCATTATAAGCCATTAAGACTTATTTTTGAGGAGCTATAACCGATCAAGTGAAAAATTGCTCAACTAGCTCCGCCCTACCCTATGCAAAAAGAAACAAATGAATATCAAGAGATAAAGAAAAATGAGAAGGTATTTGTTTAATGGAACTTTCTGTTTATTATGTCACCATTAAAAATATTTTTAAAAAGCCATATAAATATAAAATTTAATATATCTATCTTTAACAGTTACGGAAATATGACAATTAAATCTGGAGAATACTGGATATATTTTCAATTATATCTACAGGTCAAAGCTTAGAACGGCTTTTACAATGTCAAAAGAGTCAAAACAGGCACTTGGAGCAAGCAATTCTAATTTCGCTCCGCACCAGTTCTATTAAACTTCGAACCAACTCGGGTTGGTTTTCGTAAGAGCAAGAGCAAAACGAGAAAATATGCATTATTACCGAGCCCGGTTAAAGTATCGCTTGAATAGGCTGAACTTGATCTTTCCCATCTGTCACAAAATTTACCTCACAACTTTTTGTACCTTTTATTATACCTAGTAAGTCATGATTTATTTGGACGAAAAAAAATGACTTATAGTCCCAGAGGTAGTAAACCCTTTGAGTAAAAGAATTTAGCTGACACAATGTGCATATGGATTACACAACTCAACAAAAAAAAATAAAAGTCAAGACCCAGGGGGTAGACCCCACTAGTTTTTGGTGCTAAAACGATATATGATAATAAAAATAAATTTTATACGTTCAATTTTCCCCCACCACCTCCCAAGAAGGGTAAAATGTAACTTATTATAAAAAAATCAAAATTTATATGCATTCCTACGTGATTGGCTGCACTAAAACTGATCGTGACGAATAAAAATAATTTCGACCGCCCCAAAACCTCCTCAGGGAAGTAAAATGTAACAACGAAATTACTATTCAGCAATTTATTATCTTCAGTGCAACCGGATAGTTTTCAAATTTAGGGACGTTATATTGTATCACCGGATGCCAATTTTAGATATAATTGCACCTGTGTATTACTTCCGGTTTAACCGAAAGTGATATAAACTTTGATATTTTATATGGAACACCCTGTATTCTTTTTAGGATTTGAATTCTACAAGTCATTCGTGATACAAAACCTTAAATATATCCATAACCTTTCTTTTTGGTTTTGGAGAAAATGGCGTTTGAAAAAGGTTCAGACGGTGACACAATATCCATGAAACTGTTTATTGTGAGGTCGTTTGGACCTTTTTAAACTCCGTTTTCTCTAAAAATTAAAAAGATAGGTTATGGGTATATATATTATAGGTTTTATATCAGGAATAGCCTAAAGAATTTAAATCTTAAAAAATATATAGGGTGTTCCATTAAAATTACCAAGGGTTATCATACTTAGAAGTTCAATTTTTAAAGCACTTCCGGTTAAACAGGAAGTAGTATTATAATGGTCTCTAAAGGTAGAGTCTATTAAAAGAACTATTTTAAGCATTTTAAATTATTGTGATGTTCATTTGTTTTCCCATAAAACTGCATATTGTGCTGTCGTTTGAACATTATCAAATGCCATTTTCTCCAAATCCAAAAAAGTTAGGTTATGGATTTATTTAAGGTTTTATATCAGGAATGACTTGTAGAATTCAAATCCTAAAAAATATACAGGGTGTTTCATTTAAAATATCAAATTTATATATCAAATCCGGTTAAACCGGAAGTAATACACAGGTGCTACACAGGTGCAATTATATCTAAAATTGGCATCCGGTGATACTGAAGATAATAAATTGCTGGATAGTAATTTCGTTGTTACATTTTACCACCCTGGTGAGGTTTTGGGGCGGTCTAGAAGGTGACCAGAGGGTCGAAATTATTTTTATTCGTCACGATCAGTTTTAGTGCACCCAACCACGTAGGAATGCATATAAATTTTGATTTTTTATAATAAGTTACATTTTACCCATCTTGGGGGTGGTGGGGAAAATTGAACGGATAAAATTTATTATTATTATCATATATCGTCTTAGCACCTCAAAATACCTAGAACTAGTGGGGTCTATTCCTCTGGGTCTTGACTTTCATTTTTTTGTGGGGTTGTGATATGTTTGCGTTTTGTTGTCATAAACTATTTTTTTTGAAAACATTTAAGTTTAAAATAGTGCTCTCCCTCCCGCTTAACATAACAGAAATAAAGGTGTTTCGATATTGACTAAAGAGTTACTGAATTGAGTTGTCCGTTACTTTGTGATAGTACATTTTAAATTAAAATGAGACAAATAGCTTTATTTCATATCACTGTATTTATTAACATTGTGACTGCAGTCTTGAAGCTTTGCTACATTTTCGGTTTGAAAATGTAGCAAGCAGTCGAAATATCAATAAATGCATTAATGAGAAAACAAAGTTATTTGTCTCATTTTAATCTGACTAAAGAATTTATGGTAACCATAGTCATACACACAAGCTTTTATTCAATGGGACACCTTGTATATTACATTTATTTAATTTTGGTATTTTTTATGACATTTAAATTATATTTATAATTATAAAGTAATTAAATGGAGTTTAACTATAATTTCATCTTTTTCGATTAAAAAAAAACAACCCAAAAATGTTTTGCATTGTTTAAAAAATTCTGTTGCCATAATCAATTACTATGTATTTTTCCAATTACAAATAAACCAGTTCACCCTCGAGTTTACCAAAGGATGCCGCCTTCGGTCGCCTTTTAAAATAAACAGGTTAAAAAACTTTACAACCTCTCCGGTCGACCTGAGTGTCTGTGGCGGGTACAAATAGGATATTTTTGATTTTACTCCGGTCGCCTGAACAGGTTAAAAAAACTGTACAGTTTTGCCCACACACACTCAGGTCTACCTGAATAAAAAACTGTACAGTTCTACCGGTCAGGTAGACCGTGGGTAGACCTGAGCGTCTGTGGCCGGTAACTACAGCACTGTGAATACGAAAATTGATCGCTCACAGTACGGGCAAATTCATTGAACCCACATTTATTGCTCGACAATAGAATCCTTTTGCGTAAATATAAAAATTTGCACTGCACTACCAGAGTTCGAGCTTCGTGTGCACTAGGGCGACTACATAAATCCACTATTAGTTAATCTAGGCGAAAATGCATTTGACAGCTTTTAAAATTTAGCTAGGACCCCAAACACATACCTATTAATTTAACTCTGAGTTTGTTAAGACGACATCGGAAAAGCCGCTTTTAGTGCCGTAAGTGTAGTGGAGATTAAAGGCGTTTTTTCGTGTTAATACGGTTCAAAACATTTTAAAACATTGAACTACCTATCTCTGTCTAACATCCATCATTTATATTGATCATTTCAAATGCGGTTTGAGACCACTCCGATGAATACGGTTAACCACGAAAAATGACTTAAATCTACTATTTTTAAATAAAGTATAAAGTAAATTTTCAAACTATTAAAGATAGAAATATTAAATGTCAAATATTTAAAAAGAAATTGGAGACCTTGTTAATGTTTACATAATATCCAGTGTTTTTCTTTAAAAAGTTTTCTCTTTTATTTATTTTTTTAACTCTAAAATGTTCATTTGTTGACATTTTGTTATGCTTAAAAATAATAGATAAAACTATACATAGAAGTTTCTTCTATCTGTTTTAGTTATTGTTGTAAGTGAGGTGGCAAAATATAAATGAAAAGTCTGTACGCCAACTAATGTGCTTTATGTTTCTGTCAAAAAGGGTATAAATAAATAATTTTATGATTTACCTAGGCTCAGTGAGTTTTGAGATGATTTTCTTAAAATCTCGGAATGTTGGAACCATCTTTTTTGTGGGTAGGGGTTTGTTTTCCTTATGTGTCGGGTTGAAAGGATGTTGTACGGGTATGTGAAGTAGCAGTAATGACTCCTATAAGGAAAATATCACGCACTTAGTGAAAAGGAAAATTTCTCTTTTCTTTCAAAAAGAAAAAAATTTATAGTAGGTCTTGCTAAAGTAATGAAATATTAGAAATAGAAACAAAATGTGTGAAATTTCTGAGTACTATTTTTGTAACTTATACTTAGTTTACATAAGCCAGGCGTGCAACTAAGATTTTTAATTTGTTTATCTAAAAGTGTAATGCACACTAAAATATACTAGAATACAATTTGCCTCAGAGAAATACTGGTACAGAAAATTTAGAAATATATTTTGAAATTTGCAGAAATTTATTTTATTTTATTAATTTTCCATTTGTATTTTTTGTTTGGTGAATTTAAGGAAATTTTATAAGTAAAATAAAAGTTACGCAAAATATAACGACATAAATGGAGGGTATGCGGAACAACGTTCTAACTGGGTAACACACAGTGCGTTTAGAGATATAGATTTCGGAACAAAAATCGTATTAGTCTTATTGCACTAACCCAAGCGCTGACGTTAATATGACGTCATTTTAAAGTAATTTTTGGTCGTTTTTGATCATGACGTCATTTTAGCGTCATTTAATTGACGTGTTGTCGACGTCGTTGAAGTGACGTCTTTTCGACGTCATTTTCGTCATACTAGCTCATAAAAAAATCTATTGACGTCATGTTTAGAAAACCCGCCAAAAATTGTTTGTGACATTGTATGATTTAGTATCAAAATCCAACCGAAATATCATATGACAGAAAAATAAGACTAATAATTTTTACACAATTGGAAAAAAATTTTCCGGTAGATGGCGTAATGGACAATAAACTACTACGTTTATTCAACATCTTCGCTTCTTATCGCCTACACCGTACCGATGAGACCAATATATTTCGAGACCGGTCTGCGGTTGGTGATCTCAATTAGCTTTGAAAGAAATATCTTCGGCTAGTGTAAAAATCTGCATCTCCAGGTTGGACAGTGTCCCGAGAGATGCGACCTTGCATCTTGCATTACTTGCTTGAAGGAAATTGCAAGATTGCAGTAAGGAGTTTTTCCTATTTCAATTTTCAAATAAAATATCATATAGATTTAGCTTTTGAAAAAAAAGTATATGCGTCAACTTTTCGTCATCTTAAAGACGTCTTTATGACGTCATTAACGGGACGTCTTTTTGTCTGTGACTTAGGAAGGTCAATTTAACGTCATTTTGTCGTCATCTTATGACGTCTTTGCTGACCAAATGTGACCAAAAATGACTAAAAGAGACGTCAATAAGACGTCAGCTTGCTGCTTGGGAAAATATGTAGTTTTGTTATTATACATAGTTGAGTAGGGTATCATGCTCTGCATATGCAGAAGACCTTTGACCCATTTGTATGTAAGACAAGTTCGGTAAGACACCATATTTCCGTGTAAAAACGTTGTAAGTGACATGTATATAGAACGTTGTTTTAGGGATCTTTTCTTACTTTCATAATTTCTTATTAAAGCTTCATAAAAAGATGTTGTTTTAACTAAAATTAGAATACCCATAAGTAAGCAACCTATGTGTTGTAATTTTTAATTGAAAGAAAATATAAAGCGTTTTTTCGATTTTCTTAACAAAACTTTTGGTGGTTAGAACGTTGTTCCGGCATACCCTTCAATTAGTGAAATAATTTCTTCTTAAAGGGTTTCAGTATATGATTAAAACTGTTGGTATTCGAAAAACACAATAACGGAAAGGAGTACTCCAGAAATACTTCAAAAATTTTATTTGAAATTATTAAAATAATGAATAAATTTTTAGGTTTATTGCATTTTTACGATACAAATTAAATATTATTTACCTTTTTCACGGGTTTGACGATGTACTGATTCATTTGAATTGGTACTGTGATCATAACCTCTATTAGGTAAAAAAGTAAGCTTACAATTAGGAAAAAGAGCAGGGTTTCTGAAAAAAAGAACAAGTGACTAGTCTTTTAAATTATTAACATTAATATCTTAAATTGCATTTGACATTGTAATTAATTTTATTCTAAACCTTAAGGTTCGTGTCTATCTGTGGCATCTTTTTAGCTTGAATAAATATACAATTATACATTAACGGGGTCGTTAAGAATTAAGGTTTTGACGACACCCCTTCAAAAGCTTTTTTTTTGGTAAAAAACAACGGAAAATATATTTTTTTATCTTTCAATTCAAAAACAACATTAATAAGATATAATCATTGATTATATCCAAAATTAACCAAATTCTTAAGGAGCTAACCAGAACATACCACATTTGATATATCTATCTCTTATAGTTTTAGAAATCTAAAAAATAGTAGATATAGTGTTTTTTTATCTTCGACACTAAACGTTCTTATAACTTAGAGCTGAAGATATAATTGAAATTTAACATAATTTTCAGATTTGAATGGCCATAATTTTAAAACTATAAGAGATAGGCGTATCAAATGTGGGCATTTTCTTAAAGCTCTTTAAAATATCTATTTAATGGTAATAAAATATATAGAGTGTTTTATTTTAAAATGCCGACCCGAGGACGGCCACAACTCAATCTTAACTCAACGTTAGACAGTAAATAGCTCTTAACAGGAGTGACTTAATCGAAAATTCGTAAGAAAAGTTATCAGAATATTCTATAAGTAGATCTTTTATCTATTTGTGTCTGGAAAAAAAATAAAAAGGAAAAAAGTCTAAAAATCCCATGTTATTTAAATGAGATAAGCAACATGATTTAGGCACGGTTTAAATCAGGAATTAAAGAGGATCTTTACATTGGATATATTTTTTTAGACTATAAACTAAAAGTTCAGGGGGCGATTGCTATAAAAATCGATTTGGGAAATAACGGACACCCTAGTTGTGACTTTCGCCTTCCGATATTTACGATTGACTTAAAAATAGTTTAAAGAAGAAAAAAATTGCGGTGACAAATGGTTAAATAAAAAAATAAATTAAAATGTATAAAATTTTATAAGCGAATCCATTTCTTTTTTAAATTTTATGAGCAAAGTGGTAGAAAATTTAAAAAAAAAAATTAAAGAAAAAAATACAATATTTTGAAACCATTTTATTATATACAGTGTGTCCCAGGATAGGTTGTGTAACACGAGGACATATCGATTTTAAAACGAACTTTTACTAGTCGCATGGTTCGAAATCTAATAAATACAAAATTTTAATTTAATTGGTATTATATAGAGCAAGTTATAACTAAAACTATTAAAAATGACTAAGTACAAACCATTTTTATTTTTAAAAATAGAACAAAATTGTATAAGTAAATGTTGTCAGGAATTATATTTTATGTCAACATAAGAGTTAAAAAATATAATTGTCAATTTTTACATTACGCATTGTTACTTAAATAGTCGGCAAGAAGAAGCAATATTTAAAAACAAGTTTAGTAATTTTAAATATTTTTTTTTAAATTCGCAGCCTTAAGCCAAGTATTTTAAAAACTGTTAATGCATAATATACATAATTGTCTTTGATAATTTTAATTCTTTACTATAATTACTTATACAATTTTGTCCTAGTTTTAAAAATAAAGGTACTTTACTTATGATCGTTTTTCATATTTTTAGTTATAACCCGCCATGTATAATACCAATTGGAGTAAAATTTTATATTTATTAATTTTGGACTATGCGACCAGTTTTCCCAAAAGAACGTTTAAAACTTCCAAAATTTTTGGTAATTTTGTTCTCTTGTAACACATATCCTGGGACACACTGTACATTGATTATTTACATTAGCATAAATCTAAGCCTCGTATTACCTGTTTTCCTTTTTTAATTCATCAATATAGTTGCAAAAAAAAGTATTTTTTCAATTTAGATTATTTATTTTTTAACAATAAGAGAAGGGCATTTTAGCTGTTTAAAATAGATAATTATTTTCTGTAAATTTTAAGTTTTTCACGGTTTTCAAAGCCTAAAAATATTATTGAACCTAGCGCTTTTTATAATTTTTATTACGGAGTAATAAAAGTAAAACATAAATAAATAAATTCTGTTGTTACTAAATAAAATAAATAGATTTTTATTAATTCAATTAAATATTGCATTTTTCCCATTTAAATATTTTATTTTTTGTTTTTTAGATTGGGCGCAAAAAATTTTAAAGACGACTATTTTTTAAAACAATTTTTGTTTCTTTTTTTAAATTTAAGTTACAAAGGTCCTTAAATAAATAAAAATACTTACCATCCAAGTAACACAATGACCGTCATCAAGGGTACTGGGCAACTGATAAGCTGTTGGTGGTGGAACACCTATGAATGAAATTACCTTAAATTATTTGTTATATGGCTTATTTAAAGCCCGCAATATGAAAAAAAAACAAAAGGCTATGACAAGTTAAATATAAAATATGTGGTATTTTTTTACGGCATTTTAGGGGGTTTTTTAATTGGTAATAAAATATATGGGGTGTTACATTTAAAAAAACAACTGTTATAATTTTAAAATTAAACTTGATATAAAAAAATATAGGTAAGGAGCACATAAAAACTAAAATTTTATTTAGTTCTTTTTAATTTTAACACAATGCTACCTAATATACCAATACCATACCAAAGCATTTTTTTAATATGAAGTGTATGAAAATCCTTCATTGCGAATCGCTAATATTTGGTTAGTAATTTGTGTACTTTTCCGCACTAGTGTGGAAAAGGGACACTTTCAGAACTAAAATGCGTGCGGAGAAGTGAACTTTTTGCGCGCGAGTAGGAAAAAGCTATTCTACGATGTGATATTGACGTATCTTATTTAAAGAAAGTCAGGTTAGTTCTGGTAGATTTAGTACTTTATTTTAAAAGGGGTACAAAAAGTATACTTTGTGTGCCTATAAAACTTACAAAAATCCAAATCAGTATAAAATCTCTTTGCGTTTTTCCAAAAAATTATTATCTAAAATTCTAAGGAAGGGTCTCGATTAAAACCTTTATTTTGTAATTTTTCTATATATTAAAATTTCTGAAGTCAACAATATATTCAGTAATTTTCTAGAAACCTGCGGCAACTCCGATTTTAACGAAATTTGGTATACGGGGTTTTTGGGGCGCTGATCACGAATCTGAAAGATTTTTTTGGCGAAAACGTTTTGTTCTCGAGATATTCATCATCAAAGTTCAAATTTGAACTAAGCTTATTTTCACTATAATTCCTCTTCTTGCACACAATTCTGATTTAAAGCTAAAGTGTCACAAAATATTTGATTTTCACCTTTTAAAACCCCGTTTTTCTACGTTCTACATTATTTTACATTAAATAGCGTGGCTTTTCTTTGATAATGCGGCAACCATACATACACATAGGGCTTCATGGCACACTGGGATTGAAATGATTCAAAGTATAGCTATGCAATTTAATGCAAAAATAATGTAAAATACGTAAAAACGGGGTTTTAAAAGGTTAAAATCAAATATTGTGTGCCACTTTAGCTTTAAATTAAGAATTGTGTGCAAAAAGAAGGGGAAATATTGTAAAAATAGGATTAGTTTAAATTTCAAGTCTGATGATGAATATCTTAAGAACGAAACGTTTCCGCCAAAAAATTCTTTCAGATTCGTGATTAGCGCCCCAAAAACCCCGTATACCAAATTTCGTCAAAATCGGAGTTGCCGCAGGTTTCTAGAAAATTACCATATATTCTAAAACTTAAAATATAGTATGAAAATAAATTCAATTAAAATAATTTGTTTTTTGTACCATTAAAACATATCTAAAACATTTTACTTACATGATTCTTTTTCTATAAATCTCATGGATCTGGGAAAAGCCATGATAAGGCGACACTCGCGTTTACAGTACACTGCACAACACTGACCACAGGGAATTTTGCACAGTCTTTGTATTGGTACAAAATGTTTGAGAATTTTTTATAGTTTACATATTTTGGCCGATTTTACCAGTATTATTTTTTCTGAACACGTACGGTATGGTTCTTAACCCATTTAAACCTTTTCAATATACGGGCTGTTTTTTACTTTTATAAGCACTTATTTGTTTAGAAAATTTGTTAGTCTAGATAAAAACGATATTAAATTTAGTATTTGTTATTTTGGTAATTGACACAATGCCGATTTTAATGATTATTTGCATAAGGGGGTTTTTGGCTCGCTGATTACTAGTGGCGACGCCAGCTTTTTTAAGGTTGAGAGATACCCGGCGGAAAAATTTGGAGGGTGGGCAGCAAACTGCGTGCAATTAGAGGGGCTATTAGCTTCCCCTTCTATATTAATAAACATTTAAAAATATTATAGTTTGTCGACATATATACCAAATTCCTATGGCTATATGACGATCTAACCCAACTCACCTTTGTCGAAAGATGGATGATTTTGCAAACAGAGAGTTTTAAAGTTTTAATTTGGATTTAGTTTTTCTTTATATGATTAATTTATTATTGAGTGAATTGTTTTGATATTTGGCTAGTGGGGATTGTAAGATGTAAAATCTGCTCTCATTTTAATTGTAAGAGGACGTCTCACAATAAGCATTGCGAATGGCTTTCGGTTGCAATGCCCCCAAATCTTACCATGTTGTAGATTAGTCCTCTCTAATTAACATTTTAATGAAATTCTTTTGATCTGACCTGTAATCTTAGAGATATAGATTTATAAAGGTAACAATTTTGGATTTCAGAGATTTCGCACCAAACCTGGATTTTTGCCCAATTTTTCCTATTTCACCTACAAGAAGAAGCAACGATTTATACACCGATTTTTGGGTAGAGAATCAGGCTATTAAAATCTGTACAAAATATTTTCAGCACTAAATTCTCTTTCTAGTGCCATAGCGAGCATACTGATAATTTTAAATATTGCCTCAAAACACTATTTGTTTAGGAATTTCGTGATTCAGATGGCTTAGAAATGAATTGAATAAACGGTTTGTGGAAATAAGATGGTATTGTTTTACCAGGAGTTTTCGCGTTTTTTTTTGCTCAGTCAGCAGGTTGGGCGAAAGGTTGGGCGAGAACAATTTAGGTGGGGCGCTCGCCCAAGCGCGCCCACCCCTGGCGCCGCCACTGCTGATTACAAATCTAAAAGATTTTTTGTGTCTAAAACGTGTTGATATTCAGATATTTATTATTAAACTTAAATTGGAAACTAACCTAAATTCACTATATTCTCCCTTCTTGTGGCACGCATTTCTTGAGTTTTTACTAAAGTGGCACTCAATATTTAATTTTTACCTTTTACAAATCCATTTTTCTATTTATTTTCGCAGTACCATGGCAACTGCAACTAAAGTAATTGAAAGTATAGCTTTGTAATTTTATGGAAAAAAGGGATAAATTAAAAAAAAGTGTTTATCCAACACTTACATATAATATCTACATAATTGATCAGATTTTGAGGATATAAAGTGTACTATAAAGTCACTAGTGAGCTAAAGTACCCTTTAGCTCACTAGTGACTTATACTAATTCTTTATTACTTCCAACATTTCACAATTAAAAAAATAACATAAAACAACTAATATATTATACTACAATTTATTCGTGTTTATATTAACAGTATTTGTTATATTAGATTTATCTTGGACAACGTTACATTGTGCGGAGTGTTCTTCAGGAAGTCTTTCAGCACTAGTACTTGCCTTGGTGCGCTCTTCACCCTATATTCGTCTTGCAATCTCAAACTTGTTAGAGATGCAATCTTCTAAATATCCTTCTGCCACGGTAGAAGACTTCCACCCGCCATGGCGTTTAAGGTTGGTGATATCGGCCCCAGCGTTGACTAGAAGTGTCGCTGAAGAACGCCGCATGCTATGACCACTATATAAGATTTCATCAGGTAGTTGCAAATAATGAGCAACTACTCGGAATTTTCGAAATTTTATTTATTCCCACGCATTGCCTAGTGCATTTGCCTTTTTGAAAGTTGACAAAAATCTTTTGTGAGGCGTGTTCTCTGGCCTTAGGGACACATATTTTCTAAATAATTCAAGCACATTTACCAAAAATCCTTCTTTAAAATTGTAAAGCTTCTCGATTTGTTCGTCTTGGTATCAGGTATAGAAACATATATGTACTGGCCTTTATCTACTATATCTTCAATACTTAAGCGAGTTAGTTCGTCACAACGGCATGCACCAGCGATTCCCAATATCAATGCAACCTATAAAAATCCGAACAGATAAATATTTAATACCAGAAACTAAAGTAAATTCATACCTTTGACATTAAGTGCTCGTCGTCAGGTGCCTCAGCCAAAAATTTTTCGATGTATTGCCTCTCCAGAATTTTTGCCTTTTTCGGTTTGAAATTTCTTGAATTGCTCTTCAAATAAGCGACAACTTTTCCATACCTCCCTATATCCACGTTCTTATATACTTTTAAGGTCGTTTTTATCATTGAATACTTGGTCCACATTGATGAGGGAGCAACTTTTTCGATAAAAACAGAAAGTAAGCCATAATAACATCTTCATTTATAGTACCAACTCCTCGCCTTTTCCTCCATGCTTCAAAATCTTCAAATTCTTTATTGTACGTTAGTTTTGACTTCTCTGGAATTAAACTGCATGTCGCTACCGCAGCTTCTTCCAAAATTTCCGCAGGAACTTCACAATTTTCCATTTCGCAAAGCATTTTTATGTTTGTCTACAAAGTTGTTTACTAAACAAACCCGTAGTTACCAACAAAATGCATTACAACCAAACAAGCTTGCTTTCCAAAAATACAAAAATTTTGTTGCTGGTGTTGACAATGACAAGTAACAAATAATGGATGACGTTTTCAAATTATTTTCGATATTAAAAACGATTTATACGAAAGTGTTGGATAAAATTTTAGTATTAGACACGTGAGTTATTACATATAAATCACTTAAGAAAATTACCTTAAACTTTTCTTTGCGTGACTTATATGTAATATAACTCACTTATCTAATAAATAACTATTAAAAGTAAAAATAAAAAAATAGATGCCTATTAAGCAGTTTCCGTTCGTTCTCGGTAGTGATTAGACGTTGGAAGGGAGCTCACACCGGGCTCTCACGTGGATTCGTGCATGGAGGATGTAGAAGACGTTCTGGTGCCCCGAGGAAGATAGGAAACTCACTGCTAAATTGAAAAGGCATCTTTTTTCTGGAGCTAGGCACTGTGAGTGAAGATTCCTATAACCTGATGTTTTTCGTTTTGGCGTACTGCACGAGGTATTCTTCAATGGCGGAGAATGGAGGCGGGCGCTGCGAGTGACGTCAGTACTGAAAGAAACCGGTTATGCGCGATACCAGCAGCAGCTCTTGGGAAGATGGCCGCAATTTATGCATTTCATAGCTTTCGTATTGACATGTGCTAGGAACTTCTGGGAGCTACAAAGCTCGACTATCCAGAGGTTCCAACGACAAAGTCCTGGAAAACTTATAAGCGACATCGCTTATATGATCGGAAGGGAGAGAGCTGGCAATTGACTTGCATCAACGCCAAAAACAAAGCAGTATCCAGTATCCAGATGCCTATTAAGCTTTAAATCAAATTGTTTGCAAAAAAAAAAATGGACACTAAAGTTAGAATTGGGTAAGTTTGGTTTACAAGTTTAATTATGAATATTTCAAAAAACGTAACGTTGCCGACAAAAAGTCTTTTAGAATCGTAATCAGCGCCCCAGAAAACCTCTGTATGTAAAAATTATCAAAATCAAGGTGGTGGTTTTTTTTTCAAGGATGAAGCAACTTATCCAATAAAACTACAAAAATTGCAGAAAAGTCATTAGGGTGGATTTTTTTGTCAATTAAGTAACTGCAAAATTAGCTTCTTCATGCCATTCACATAAAGCCAAATTACAATAAAATTGGATATGCTATGATATTTAAGGTATTTACTAAAAGCCTACTTTTTTAGGTTTAACACCCTGTCTCTAGAAAAGAATTAATTTGCGGACCCATGTTTGAACTTCTTATCTTAAAATAAACTAATAAATCGCCTGTGTGAAAGAATGACTCAATTTTTAAACCACTCTGTATAAGAAGCTCTATACCGCATTTTCTTGCTTTACTAGATTTGCTGCGGAGATTTTGTCTTTCAACTTAGACAGAGACTATTTACCTAAACTAATTAGTAAATGGATCCAGAGTTAAGACAAATAGTAGTATAGAGTTTGTTATGGGTCTTATAGGTATGTAGCTGTGTGTGAGAGAGTTTAGTTATGTATGAAAGCAGCTTCAAGGGTTACCAGGACGAGGACGTTTATAGAATTCATATGTTTTAAATATAAATACCTACCCATATAACATTTTTTGCCGGCGTTGTACATTTAATTTACTGGCATTGCCAACACTTTTAATGGCAAGGCATTGGCAAAAAGGTATCAAAAAGACGCGAAAGTGGGCAAATTGGCCGTTATTAGGTCACGTCTTTCAGATAATGTGATGTCATTAATAATTTACGATGAAAAAATGCGTTTAGGATAATGGCATCCATCATTAATAAGTTATGCCAAAAAAATGCGTTTAGGATGATGGCATCCATCATTAATAAGTTATTGGCAAAAAAATGCGTTAAGGATAATGGCATTTATCATTAAATAAGTATTGCAAGTTTTATAAGTTGAATGTCCAAAAGAAAACACTTTAAAATAGTAAGTATTTAAGGGACACTTACACTCAATTTTCAGATCCAAAACATAGGGAGAAATATTTTAAATGAGTTAAATGTCAAAAAAACTATTAAATATATATAATTTTTTTATTAACACGTCTTTAAAACTTTTAATAAGGCAACTCACTGATATCGTATAATTTTTTTGGGTAACTACAAATTTAAAAGATTTATAACAAAATGTTTACAGCTCCTAAAAGTCTACTTGAATAACCCGCCTTCTTGACTAGCCATCACCAATTAATTACACAACACACACTAATTAGGTAATGAATACACTTAATTATGTCTACTAAAAACTCTTTTCTTTAAAAAGAAACTAAAAAGCTAGAAAACCACGTAGAAAACAATTGCACAAAGCGGCCAAACAAAAGCAAGGTTGCCTCATCTGTCAAATTGTCAAAACTTGTATTTTGGCTAAGCGGGAAATTTGAATTTATCACCTTCGGTCGAAATCGTTGAAATTAACCTAGCTAATTTTACCATCATTTTATTTTTATTCTCTTAAAAATACATAATAAACATTTTGTTTAACTTAATTTTTATTTGCATGATTTGTATCAATAAAATGTTAGGAAAAGGCCATTTCCTTTAAATTATGTAAAAACATTAAATAATGTTGTTTAGCCGCCATTATAAATAAAACAGATCAAAAAAATTGCTCGAATGTTAGTTAAATACCAATGTTAATAATATGGTTTGAATGCGTTAAAGGTTTGTCTTCAAAAATCCAATATTTATTTGCCTGCAACAAAAAGGCATGCTTTATTTAATCAGGATTGGTATGCCGCCATTTTTGTATGCTTGCTGGCAATTCGCCTGCATGTAAAATTTATTGACAATGGAGTGTTTATTTAGGGTTAACTTTATAACGCGTATTAGATGTTGGCATAATATTGCCACCAATTGCCAATGCTTTACCATCAATGCCAATATGAAAAATGTATATTGCCGGCAAATCGTGTTTGCTGGGTAGGTATTTGATTTTTATATAAAATTTTAATCTTAAGTCGGGGACGCAAGGAACGGCACTCCACCGAGAAAAGTTGGCAAGACTGGGTAAAATTAAAGCTGATGATCAATCCAGTGGCATCTATAATTTGCGCATTTCATTTTGCATTGTTTTGGTAGTGATATTTGTTGAAAGATGTAATTCCAAATGTTTTTTATTTAAAGTAAAAGAATTTACAACTTAATAATAATTAAAAACTGTTGTATAAACGGTTGTTCTACTAATACAATAAACTGTATATCTCCGGCACTGAAGAACATGGCCGAAAAATGGGAGATGTGACGTCATAACACGTCAAAGCAATATGGACGAATGTCGTGACCTTATATAGACCGACTTTGGTGTATGTGCCTATAATAGGTCGGCGTTTTTGCGCTAATAGTAAACAAAGCGGCGCGGTATGAAAAAGAGCTTTCTTTTTATAGAAACAAGTTTGTTTGAAGATTTTTAGCAGAGTAATATATAAATACTGGACAGGGTTCATAATAATAGGTTTTTTTCCAGCAGAATGTTGGAAATATGTTAGCAACAATTGTGAAAACGCAGAAATTGTTACAAACATTAGCCTGAAATGTTGGCAACACTTTTCTGCTGAAACAAAAAATAAACAAAGCGTTCCCAGTGCTTATACGTCAATACAAGAAAGGTTATGTTAAAAATTTGTCAGTAATGTTTGAAGAAAGTTGGCAAACTTTTCAAACAGTCTCCAACGCATTTCCAACATCTTAAAACTACTGCTGGAACAACAAACAATTGTATAATGTTACAAGCATGGCACTGATGGAACGAAAAATTTGGCGTGCGCATGTTCCGAACGGTTGCAAACATTTCTGACAGCCTGCTGGAACAAACCTAATAACCACGACTTTAGACGGTTCGAGGTCGGGGATGCAAAGAACGGTTGCTATATTTAGTTAACTAATGATCAATCCAGTGGCTTGTAGATTTTGTGCTTTTTATCTTGCGTTTGAAAGTGATATTGTTTGTTAAAATATGTAATCCCAAATGTTTTTCTGTTTAAAATGAACAAGTTAATTCTTAATAATAATAAAAAAGAGTTGTGTAAATGTTCCAGCAATTTTATAAATTGTATTTCTTCAGTACTAGTGTTGACACTTAACTCATTAATAACATGACCGAAAAGATACTAGGAAAAATGACCTCATTATGGCCACTTTGTCATAACCCTCCTAATATAAATTAATTATGGAAATATACTATGTTTTCTCTTAAACTAATTAGATATTTGGGTTATAAATAATTGAATTTTGCACAGATTTCCGTTTTCCTCTTGTCAACAAGGGATTGGCATCATAATAAAGCTAAAGGGTAGTTTTGAAATGATGTTGTCTTAGGCTTGTCATGACGCACAAAGGGCAGATCTTTTGTGCCCAAGATAATAGCATAGACAACTAGCTGACAGAATACGGAGGAGCTGAGAATATTCTTGTTATGGAGATTTCATTATATCAGAAAATTAAAGCAAAAGTTCTCAATATTTTCTAAAGGGTTGTGCCAGGTTTGCATGTGGGTTTTGAGATCGAACTTAAGCGGATCCTGTACGCAGCAGAGAAAAACTAATAAAATAGTTTTTTTAGCTCCTATGTAAATTTACCTTATTAAAAAAAATAACACACCTACATTTAATAGCACCTTGTCATTTCTTCATATTTGGGCGTTTAAAATCCATATGAAAACTCCACGTGAAAAACGATAAAAGTGGTAATCATATTTTTGCAAAATATTATATCTATTTGTTGCATATTTAAGTACTGAAATAAAATAATCTAATATCTAAAAATATCGTATACGTACTGGAAAAATTCATACGGTACGTGAAAGATCGTCAGGGTCCAATTATTTAATGATTAACAGTTGTAAATTTTGCAATATTAGTTCATAGTTTTTAATTATATGTGAAAGCGTTAAAGTTAGTTTTGTATTGTTATAAACAGTTTTAACGATAAAACCTCAAAAATCCAAATTAGATACGTCTCTTGTACATTAATACCAACACCAGAAACAAAAGGCAGGATCACTTCCAACATCTAGTCAATTATTTGCCACACGGCTAGTAATTTAGTCGAGTAGCGAGTAATTAAGTATTCTCGTGCGCGTGGACAGCTACTACACTAAACTATTTTCCTAATTTTTACCGTCCACACGCACGAGAATACTTAATTACTCGCGACTCAACTAAATTACTATAGCCGTGTCTGAACAAGGCTATAGGCCATATTATCATATCCCAAGGAAAATTAAATAATCCTACGGATCACCATTCAGGTATCCAAGTGACTAGATATCCAATGGACTGGTTGTCAATTGGATATTTAGTTACTTGGACACATTTTTAGAATTTTGAGCTGTCTAAATGTTTACCATAGTTAATTTTTGTTTTTCTATGCTCTCAGTAAAATTTAAATTAAATACAATCTTAAACACCATAATTTATTAAGACATATTAATTATTTACTTTAGTTATGGTTCCTTTAGTGTTGTACTAGGGACATTTTTTGATTTTGAGCTGTCTGAATTTTAAGCATAGTGTATTTTTCTTTTTTATGTTCATGGTAAAAAAAATACAATCAAAAACACCATACTTTATTAAAAAAAAAAATATTACTTACGTACAATTAAGGTAAACAAAATATTATTTGGCTTTTCTCCAGAATAAAATTTAAAAGTTTATTTAACATTTTAAGAAAATTAAAACTTTTATACATTATGAAAGAACTATTCTGCTCTTGCATAATATAATAAAAGTTATTATTGCTTTAAAAGAAATAAAATAATGAAATATTCAATATTAAGTTACTTACAATACAAACCTTTCAATCTATAAACAAAGATTCATTGGCACTCGGTTGAAATCATTTTAATGCAATAAAATAAAATCTTAACAAGACGCCAGACGAGAACTGGGCCAATGGTTGCGTCTCAAAAATGTGGTAAATAGCTTACCAAAAATGTGGTAAACAGTTTACCTAAAAACTTATAAACTTGTTAGAAAACTGAAAAAAAAATTAAAAATGAAATGTCTGATGAACCTTTGTTTATAGATTGAAAGCTTTGTATTGTAAGTAACTTAATATTGAATATTTCTTTTAAAGCAATAATAACTTTTATTATATTATGCAAGAGCAGAATAGTTCTTCATAATTTATAAAAGTTTTAATTTTCTTAAAATGTTAAATAAACTTTTAAATTTTATTCTGGAGAAAAGCCAAATAATATTTTGTTTAAATTTAATCTCCCAGAAAACAAATAAAATATAAAATACAATTAAGGTAACCACTCTCTTTTATAAAAATTGGTCCACTAAGGCCGCACTTAGGATGGAAAAAATGACTATCGGTTGCAATCATTTTTCCAGAATACCGACTTACCGACAGTATGCACACTAAGCCATTTCCATTTTCATTTTAAAATTTATCGCGGCTGTCCAAGAGACCTACACTGCCGTCCTATGGAAAACACCATATGGAATATTATATTCTCATACGGTGTTTTTCCATTGGACGGAAGTAAAGTGCGGCAAATTTTTAGGGATTAAATATACAGGGTGTCACAGTAGATGGTATCTTAGACCATAGAGTAAGGAAATTATAAGAGTTATCATGGAATAGCCGATTTAAGGACAGCTCATGCGAAAACTCCCAATATAATTTTATTCGTTTCTTGTTGAAATACCGCCAGTTAGTCATTTCAGTAAGCTTACGTGTCTCCCCACTGCTGATGTTACACGAGGCGAGGCTTCGACCGACGCATTTAAAGTGTAAACTGGAAAAATGACAAGCCTGCCGCCAAGCCTGCCGCAAAAGCGGTACGAAAATTTTAGCATGCCATGGTTTCTCTTATCCGTAGGTATGTTACTTTATGCTTAGACGTATAAGAAAATCGAGACATTTTTTTTGAAAATTTGGCAACATCTGTAATGGCTTCTTATGTAACGATCTTAAATGTTTCTAACTATTCAACGTTGCCACTACTTTCTGAATATTTTTGCCTAATAATATCCTATACCTATTTCCATATTTTTTGTACAACACGTGTCTTTAAATAAAATGCTTTTATTGCTTTCTCTGCATTCGCACACATACACTTGAAATTTAGGATATAGCATCTATATTTATTTTGTATGGAGAAATTAGTTTTGAATTGTGCAGGGTGGCTTAAAATTCATGATTTTACCTCTAAGTAGATACAAAAATGGTAAAAAACAATTTTTTAAAATGAAACACCCTATATATTAAAAGCCTTTTCTAATGATATATCATGTTCCTATACCTAAATGCTATGGTTCCGGAGATAAAATTTCTAAAAAATATAAAATTTAATATAATATCTAAGTATTTATTAAAGAACAGACATGAAACTGTCAAATAATCATATTGTTATTTTTAGTCATGACATTTCGTGGCTACATTTGTTAAATAAATAAAAATTATGCTAAATTTTAATTTTTAAAGGAACTTTCTTTTATCTCTGGAACCATTGCATTTATAGTCTAAGATCCGGCATTAAAAAATATCCCCTTATTTGTCAATTGAATAAAATACTATTTTCTAGGCAGATTTTAATGTAGTCAATGCAAGTGAACAACCTTTGCCAGCATAGGTCTGCTACATGTAATAATAATTAATTAATTATTACCTAAATTATTTATAATTGTTACCTTTACATGTTAATTGCATGTACCAAATAGTATATTATAAACCTTGTTGTAGTAAGCACCCATCTCTATGACTGCTATGACCTTTTTTCTTTTTTTTTCGCCCTTTCGGGGTCATCCACCCAGGTCCGACGACTGTCCCCCTAGGTGGTGCACTGCAGCCTGAAGGCTTATTGTACCTTGACCCCTACTCCTTCCCATTCACACACCATTCATTCCATAACTTAGATGGTTGCCCCTCGGTCCGTTCGTTCACCCCCGAGCAGAACACCGCGAGCCGTTGCCCAAAACCCACAACGTCGGTCACCCATCCAAGTTATGGGCGCGCACTTCACTGCTTAACTACGGAGATCGACGCTTGCCGATACAACCAGAGCAGCCACAAGCGCGCTATACCTACCTGCAACCAGGTATAAACATTTTCTGTTTGGTTCATGCAATCAACATGTAAAGGTAACAATTATAAATAAATAAAGTATTAATTAATAATTTTTATTAATTTTAGCAGACCTATGCTGGCAGAGGTTGTTCACTTGCATTGACTACATTAAAATCTGCCTAGAAAATATTATTTCATTCAATTAACAGATGAGGGTATATTTTTTAATGCCAGATCTTAGACTATTAGCTAACAAAAAACATGATATACCATTTTAAAAGGCTTTTGATGCTTTTCAGATTCCTTGATAATATACAGGGTGTTAATTTAAAAAAATGACTTTTTAGAATTTTTATATCTATAGGTAAAATCAGAATGTTAAGCGACCCTGTATAATTCAAAACAAATTTCTCCATACAAAATCAATGTAAAGGACATTGAGATGCTATATCCTAAATTGCAAGTGTCTACGAATGCATATAGAGTAATAAAACCTGAGAAAATATCATGGAAAATAATTATTTACCTAAAAACCGTAAAAAATGAGTAAATGATAATATTAGGCAAAAATATTTAGAAAGCAGTGGCGAATCCAAAAATACCAAAAGATACAAGATGTACCATTTAAAATAACAATGTTGATGCTACTTTTGGTGTAAGTGGCA
This sequence comes from Listronotus bonariensis, assembly GCA_014170235.1. Taxonomy (NCBI): domain Eukaryota; kingdom Metazoa; phylum Arthropoda; class Insecta; order Coleoptera; family Curculionidae; genus Listronotus; species Listronotus bonariensis. The sequence goes on from JACEGR010000792.1 coordinate 29,753, forward strand.
ATGCTGTATCGTTATTATTTTTTAGATCTTTAGAAAAGAAGCCAATGCCGATGTTGCCAAATTAAAAAAAATACAATGTCCCGTTTTCCGTAAACGTCTAAGGTATATGTAATCTGTTCACTCTTATGCTTTAACTTTAAATTTTGACATAAAAATTAATTCTCGACAACATTTACTTTTTGTTCTAATTCTAAAAATAAAAGTAGTTAGTTCCTGGGCATTTTCATATTTTTTTATAACTAGCCCTGGTTAGTACACATTTTGTAGTGTAGAGTAGTGTGGAGCAACATTTTTTGTTTTGAAGACTAAAAATCCTGTTTTATTTTCGAGATGAAATATCCATCGTCAAACTTAAAAATCGACAAAACTTTTTCACTTTATTTTCCCTTGTTTTTGCATAAAATTTTTGATATCACACTAAATTGGCACATAATATTTTATATAAAATCAACAAACCATTTTAAAACCTAATTTTTATTAAATTTACCCCTTGTGATATTAGTTTAAAAGCTTTATTTTAAATTAATCGCATATGACAGCTAAACGGAATAAAATGTTTACGAGTTAAAGATTTTGCAAATAAACAAACGGTGTGAAATAAATAAAAAATAGGTTTTAAAAATGTGTTTATAAAGTATAAGTATGCCATTTTAGTGTTATATAAGAATTGTAAACAAAGAAAGGGAATACCGTGAAAATAAGGTAAGTTCCATTTTCACCTTTGATGATGGATACATTGAAAGCGAAACGTTTCTAGCTAAAATCTCAAAGTAGACAGTTAAAAAACGATAGCCTACTCTTTCCTTATAAATGGAATACCAATAAAATTATTTTTAAAAGCAGATAGTTAAAAGAAGCGTTTTTTAGTTATAAGTATGTAGTAATTGATACTATTGTTGCATGGGGACAAAGAGTAACTTTTAAAACAAATTCGTTTAAATCAGTTAAAGTACTATTTAAAAAGCAACCAACATCCGAAGTAATAATAATTATTATTAGTTATATATTTTTTAAATTAAAATTCATAAAATAATAACTAATAAAGCACCTAAAATATAAAAGTCCCGTTTGTTTTTTTACCGGGAATAGAGTGATATCGTGCTTGGATAAATAAAAGTTGTTAAACCCATGAACATTTTCGCAATAGTACCAAAATAATTTAAAACCATTTCATTTTTATTTAATTTTTAAGCTAAATTTTATTTTTTATTTAGTTGTAAGTGCACAGCCCCAAGGAACATTACAGAAAGTCCCGGAGCGTATTATTCCTGCAACGCAATCGTCATTCCGCTAAGTTTACTCTACAAGTTGCACATAAACCGGAACAATGTTCTCCGCTAAGACCCTTTGAGTTCCGTTTATCTGCTTGATGCAGTTTTGGAGGATTTTCACGTATTTTCGGTCTAATAGTATGTTTCGTTTGCCTTTAGCTTTGAAAGTGCATAAGAGCAGAGGCTAATAAAGGAGGGATAATGATGGTATTTAAATTTTACATTTGGTTCTAAAATTTACAAAATTGTATTGATTTTAATAAAAATGTTTTATTATCTATAGAGTTTTTTTATAAGGGTAATGTCGAAAATAAGGTAAAAACATGTTAAAATTTTGTAGAAATGAATGAAAATGAATGAATGAAAGAAAATCGACTTAACGGTAAACAACAAAAAAACAATTTATTCCTAGATAAGACAAACATCACTGTATTTCGTTAGGAATATAGACATCAATATTAGAGAATTATTGTAAGTTGCCTTACTAGGCTCTGGTATTATTTATACCGGCTTTATTTAAATAGTGCCTGTACCCCAAAGTCGGTCTATATAGGGACGCGACATTCGGCCATACTGCTTTGACGTGTTATGACGTCACCTCTCCGATGTTGTTCAGTGCCGAAGATATACAGTTTATTGTATTAGTAGAACAACCATTTACACAACAGTTTTTAATTATTATTAAGTTGTAAATTCTTTTACTTTAAATAAAAAACATTTGGAATTACATCTTTCAACAAATATCACATCCAAAACAATGCAAAATGAAATGCGCAAATTCTAGACACCACTGGATTGATCATCAGCTTTGATTTTACCCAGACTTGCTAACTTTTCTCCGTGGAGTGTCCTTCCTTGCGTCCCCGACTTCGAACCGCCTAAAAATTGAGGATTTGTCGCAACCTTATAAATATAAGCTAACCTTGCCTGTACCCATTTAGAGTTATTGCAAATCATGTTGACAGTTCCAATAACCTAAAAAAGAGGAAAAAGTTTTAGTACTTTTTTTTATTGTTTTGTGTTGTAGGGTTTTGATTTACACAATTACAGGAAATACATTTAAAAAAGCAAGGTTTTAGGTATTTTTACTACTAAAAACTTTCCGATTTTGTGATCGACTGCCGTTCCGATATTATACGAACAGTTTCGAAGTTAAAAACAGTTTCTAAGTTAAAAATAAGACCAAAATTAGGCCCGATCCACCTAAAACCGGTATAAATAAAGCTATACACTATCCTTATTAAGGGAGTCCTAATCCCACCATGCATCTGCATAAGCTCAAATGTCAAAATAAGGTCAGAATTATTGGTGCCTGGCCTTATTTTACTGTGCAATATTTCCCTATTATCTTTGATATTGTATTGAAACCATATTCAGTAAAGTAGACATTTACCGAAGTGGGTAGGTATTAACAAATTACAACAGAAAAAAAAGTCTTTATTGTCTTGGTGTATATAAAGAGTAGGTTTTTACTTAAAGTCTATTTTTTAAAGAAGTAAAAAATGTTGTGGCTTTAAAGATTTTAGTGGTATTTTTGGTAGTATTAAAGTTAATAGTAACTTTTACCCTTTTATAGCCGATATAGTGCTAAAGCATATACAGGGTAACTCTATTTATACACGAAATACATTTGTTCTTGTACAGGGTTGGTCCTTATATTTAGACAGCGCCTATCTCGTTTATTATACAAAGGTAGAAAAAATTCTTAATTACAAAAGTTTTAGACAATTATCCAAACCGTAAAAAAATATATTTTTGCAGATACAAAGTAAGCCAAAAAACTGTAAAGAGACATTTTTTATGGAATACCGTGTATATTATGTCACTATTAAAAAGTCTTTTAAAAATCTTTACAAAATGCTACATTTGATATATCTATCTTTAATAGTTGTCGAAATATGACCACTTAAATCTATAAAATAGTAGATATAATTTCCATTTTCCTACCTACGGCATTGGGTACTAAGGTGAGACTGTAGATGTAATAAAAATTATACTCAGATTTAAATGGTCATATTTTTAAAACTATTAAAGATAAATATATTAAATGTGGCATTTTGTTAAGCTTTTTAAAAGACCCTTTATTGGTGACATAATATACAGGGTATTCCATTAAAAAAATCTCCACACGTTTTGGCTCACTCTGTATCTGTATAAAGATATTGATTTTTTCAGTTTGAATAATTTTCTAAAACTGTTGTATATTAAACAAGATAGACGCTGGTCTAAATATACGGACCAACCCTGTACAAGATACAAAAGAATTTAAATAAAAAATGTTTGTATGAATACACTAATTTTATTTACAGTTTGCAGGGGTGCAATTAGGGGGAGGCTAGGGGGCTTAGCTTCCCCAAGACGGTGATAAGCCCCCTTCCTCCCAGAACTATTGGTCGTTTAAAATGTATAAATATTTTTGGCAAATATAGTCCATAAACTGGTGACTTAATACCCCAAAAACTAGTCCAAATTTTTGCGTTTTCTAAGAACATTTACCATTGTAATGTATAGTTTTTACACCATTAGAAAGTAGAGGGTTTAACGAACAAAACGGCATTCGACTTTTTGGAAAATGCCGATATTTTGACTACGTGAATTTTCAGTTGAAAATATGGAATTTTTTTATTACTAAGTCAAAAAGTGTATAAAATTAAATATTTTCGAACCAAAAGCTTACAGTATATTTGGGACCAATAAAGGCTCGTTTTCATCAAATTTCGTGAAAAATAGTTGTTCTTGTAAAAGATAAAAAGTTGTTTTTGTAAAAGATAAAAACCAAAACTTAGGTTATGTAAAAGAGCTAAATACAAAAGTTGTACATTCATACATTGCCTACAACTTTGCAATTTAACTTTTTACCATTAAGTTGTAACTTGCCTGAAAATCTAGAAAACCCGTATTTTACACTTTAACCCCCCTCCCTCCTCCCTCCTTCCCGACCTCAGAACGAGTGGAATTTATTTTTCCTATAAATTTTGTTATATTTTCTATCTTTTCAGTGGGTTTCATCCTACTATGTTTTTTTAAATTATTTAGTTTGGCACTTTTTTTAAATATATATTTGGTCCCAGAAAACCTCCGTTGGACAACCACGATATTTTTAAAATCAAACTTTAAATGGCGTAAAGTGTCGGTAAGTCGGTCAATTTTTGGTAAATGATTGAAAAAGTAGAGGGCTTTATGTGTCCGTCGGACAACCAGCAGAAATACGTAAGTAATTAATATAACTTATGGTGTTACAGATCGTATTTCATCTAAATATCTCTGTAAATGTTCTGGTTTAAAAGACAATTCAACGTTTAAAAATCAAAAATATTCGTCGGACAACCAGTCTCTTGAAAAAGTAGTCACGTGAATAAGTTAGGTTATTATTAAATTACTGTGTTTTTGATCTAAATTTTACTGTAAGCATAAAAAACAAAAGTTTACTTTATTTTATCGGACAGTTTAAAGTTTAAAAATGTCCGTCGGACAACAAGTCTCTTGAAAAAATCGTTCACTTGGATAACTGGATTGTTGTCCCTAGGACAATTTCATTGTCCTAGGGATGTCCTCAGGAATGTGGATTTTTCTGGTTTCATTGTTAAAACTGATTAAAGTACTCATTGCAGATTACAATTAATGATGTAGTGACCTTGTGACCGATTATTTAAAATAACTAAATATTACAAAAAAATGTTCATACAAATTTGAAAATTCTAAAACTGGGACGAAAAAAGTTGATTGACCTATCAGAATCCTGATGAAATTTAGAACTGCATATAATGTGTTAACTTTAAATAAAAAATTTAATAGTATAATAAAAAACGCATAACAAAATTGACCACTATAGCTGTAAACGTAATTATCAGCTCGTAAATGAAAAAGCGTCACCTGCATGCAGTGAAATCCCCAATAAAAACGGAATGTCAAAAGTACTTTTGTTTACCTTCATTTGGATAAACAAATGTAAAGCCCAAAACGAAATAATGTAATTATTGAATAAAAGGGCAACTTTATTCGAATGTTGCAGCAAAGCAAGTAATTAAAATCGGTCAATTATTCTTTCAGAATTTTTGGGCGTAAAAGTGGAATTAAGATTTTAAGATAAATTAGTTGTTTTATTATTTCTTTAGGTCTTCGCAATTTAAAATTACTACGATACATAATATTCTTCTTTGTCTATCAGTCTGTTATTAGAAAAAATATAAAGCAGCACTAACCAAAAAAAAAAAAAAAATTACTTAAATAGTAATGTTACCGCGTAACCACCATTTTAATTTTTTTCATCTTAAAAGTTGGACTTGGAACCCCCAGTAAATATACAGGGTGTCCGAAAAGGTATAGTCATAAATGATGGAGGGGATAAAGTAAGAGTCAAAATAGTATACAAAAAATCTATGATTAAAGCAAACAAAATTTTATTATCAAAAAATTAACGTCGAGTTGAAGTTATTAAATATCACCTTTTGACTAACTTAGAATTATTATAAAAGTACCACTATTTCAAGAATATATTTTCAAATTATCTCATAATTGTACACAAGGAAAAAATGCTTTTAGGTACCAACTAATGCCTAAAGCCGCGTCCTGACTTGCAACAATTCGCTGTGCCGCTCCACGCCACATACCCGCCCACAAAGCGCGGACGTGGACATGGACGAAATTTACCTCGTTTCAAGAGCTTAGCGAATGATTTGCCGGTAATTCTGAGCTTGTTGTTTTTGGCGTCGAAGAAGCGCGCAAACAGGTGGTTAGTTTGGATGGATGTTTGGTAAATCGTTGCAAGTCTGGACGCGGCTTAAGATATCACTGTAAATTAATTACAAATAAATCTGATCTGAAACTAATTATTTTTACTCTGAATGCAAAGAAAAATGTGTGTTAAAACTATACAAAACATTATTGTTAGAAAGTTAAAATCTATACCAGCATTTCCTTTTGACACATTTAAATTTATTTTGAAACTACCTACTAATAAAAAAATATAATTAAATCAATTTTTAATTTTGCTAAAATAAAATCTAATAAGTTATTATTTTAAATACTTTTATTTTTATTGTACGTATGTCAAATATCTAATTTGATGTTATCAAAATAATTTAACTTTGAAATTATTATTCTCATTTTAAAAATACGAACGGCTTTTTTCCTTTAAGTTAAACATAAAAAGAAAAACTATTAATATCAGACTGAAGTTATGCATTTGACATGATTAGCAAATACGCATTATTTTTTGCCGAAAAATTTGGTCATTTCCGTGTCAACAGAGTAAGGAGTAGAATTGTAGAATTAAATGCGTGTTATAGGAATCCATTCTCGTTGCTATAATTTGCTGGCAGTTGTCAATAACATAATAAGTAATTAAAAAATATAATCTGTATTAGGATTTAGTAATAGTGTATGTACCTAAAAAGTTTGTTCTTATAAGTTCACGCGCCTTATTTAGAACACCCAAAACTTTTCCAGTTTATTACTATTTATTAACATGAAAACACCGAAGGGGCAGTGGGGTTATTTAAAATTATTTATGTTTTACATATTATAATATACGTTCTCGCTGTATTTGTGTCAAGATGAAGGGAGTTCTCGCCAATAATAAAGATGCCACGGCGTCATCACTTCTGTCTCACTTTCAATTTTCCTCCTTTTTGTTGCTCGCACACGATGTATACGACGCGTTTAGACAGCGATAGTTGATTACCGTCCTTACTTGTATGACGCTTGTGGCATTTTAACTAGTGAATAGATCTTTATCTAAAATATTTTATGGTTATTTGAAATATTTTTTTTGTTTAGTAATTGTCTAAAGTAGTGATGAGAAAAGACTTGTAATTAAATATTTTCAAAATTCCCTTTAATGGTTTACAGATGTTGGACGGGAATTACGTTTGTATTGGTTAAGAGTAAAGTAACAAAGTGCAAGTCAACGAGTCAATAAAGTTCGTCTATGCTTTTTAGATAAACTGTGCTTCTAAAATCAATTTACTATACGTTAACTAATTTTGTACTTTTTAAAATATCTATAGTGCATTTTTAAGTAGTTAGAAAAGAAAACTTACTTGACAATGAAAATTTTATTTTTGAAACACCTTGTATATTTACTTATCAGTGGATCCAATTTTTTAAAATCATTATTAGACTAGGGTCGATTATTTTTTAAAACCAAAAAAAATTATAGACGGGTAAAACCTATTAAAAATATAGAGTAAATAAAAAAATAAAAAAAAATTACAGGCGATCTGGGGTCGGAAAGTGGAAGGGGTGAGTTTTTAAGGGTAAAAAACGTTTTTTGTCGATTTCCGGCATAACTAGTCCCATGTAAATTCATTTCCTGAGAAAATTTACCGTGGTAAGTATACTTTTTACACCATCGGAAAGTAGCGATTTCAACGAACAAAAAGCTTGCCGATTTTTTTGAAAATGCCTATATTTTGACACTTGAATTTTCAATTGAAAATAAGGGTACTTTTCAAATAATAAGTCCAAAAATGTAAAAAACTATAGTTTATTTAGTTTTCACAGAATTAATCGACACAGTAATTTTTTTGTCCATTTTCAATAAGCTGTAACTTCGAAACAACTAAACGGATTTGGTCATTTTTTTACGTTTTGAAGATCATCTCTTATACTTTCGACTGCTTTTTGCCGATTTTTTGTAAGCTAAGATTTTTATGATATACAGGGCACGGAAAAAAGTGTTGCAGTTTTGCAAAGTTTCATCATACTCCCATAATTTTCTGTGCCGATTAATTCTGTGACCAGTTTATTTTAAAACCAAAAATTACAGTATATTTAGGACAAATAAAGGCACGTTTTACCAAATTTCGTGAAAAATAATTGTTTTTGTTTAGAAACTCAAGAGACCTATTCCAGCAGTGTGATACGAAGGAAAGAAGATCTGCTGTAGATCTTCATTTCTCGGCATGGCTAAATCTCTATATCTAATTAAAGAATAAATAACAAAGGTAATCTTTTACTGTAGATTTTGTTATTATCGATAGGAAATGACCATGCCTAGAAATGGTTAGTTTTGATTAGTGTTTATAAAAAAACAATAGTTTAAAAAAAATAAACCCTGTAGTTTAAAAAACTGAGACGTTAGAACCTATGTTCATATGAAGTTATTTATTATTTTAGCCCTTAAAGTTTAAGTTGTAAAAAACCGGTATAAAAGAAAAAAGTAATACCGTTGAACATATTTTAGAATCTTCATAGAAATAGTAGTTTCTCGAAAATATTGGGCTTTTAATTACAGACAAAAAGTCTAAGAAACCATTAGCTTAAAACGCTGACCCTTTTGCTAAAGTTTGCTTTGGTAACTCCGTTGCGACTCAATACACACATGTCAACGGGCCGGCCTGGGCACACAAACATTGATTAAATTCTCTCTAATCAGGATAACAAATGGCAATATCCGCCGAACAAATCGAATTTAAACATCTGGATCGACGACCGTTTGATCGGCATTATACCGGGTATATTGATAGTTACACAAGACTGATATTTATTAGCTACAATTAGAAACTTTTTTGTTTATGTTTCATGTTTCCAAAAAGTCCATAATGTTCCAATAAGTTGGCAGCTTCGGGTTAGTTATTGCTGCGGTGGAGACATTCTATTAATAATGTTTTGCAAATTGCAGAAGCTGAAAACTAAAACTGTTTCTGATTTCAGTTGCTTTAGTAAAAACAAAAAGTTAAAATTTTGGAACACAAAGCAAAATTTGGGAACAAAAAGTTCCCTCATTGTGGATTTGGTGTTGGATACGTCCCTTAACTTGAGAATTGAAACCGCAGCAGCACTAAAAGAAACATTTTTGTTTTGGTGCTACAACAATGACCAACTTATAGGAACATTATGGAATTTTTTCGGGAAACATGCAGCATAAACAAAAAAGTTAATAATTGTTGCTTTGATGGATCCGTATGTCCCTTAAAAACGATAAACCAAACTAATATTGTTCTTTTTAGTTGCTTTAGTAGAGACAAAAAGTTAAAACCTGTTGACATTTGTTCCGTATTGTTGGAACACAAAGGAACAGTTAGTGACAAAAAGTTCCTCATTGTTGCTTTGGTGGATACGTACAGGGTTTTGTTTTATATTTTACCACCTACTTTTAACTATAACCAAGAAAGATATTTCTGTATAAAAGTTTCCTACGTTTTCATCTATTATCTTTTGAGCATAAAAACAAACAAAACTTAAGAAAAATTATTTTTTTTAATGGGACATCCTGTATATTATGTCGCCATTAAAATGGTATTTTAAAAAGCTTAACAAAAATACTATATTTAATACATCTGTCCCAAATAGTTTTGGAAACTTGGCAATTTAAACCTGGGTATAATTTCCATTACATCTACAGTCTCACCTTAGGGCCGCAGGTAGGTATAATAAAAATAGTCTAAGATCCGAATAGGAAGCGAACTTCACCCATCTGGTTACCGGATAAAAAGTTTTTTATATTAAAGATAGTATTTAAACCAAGGTATTGCCATGGCGCGCTTGTGGCTGCTCCGGTTGTATCGGCAGCATCGATCTCCGGAGTTAAGCAGTGAAGTGCGCGCCCATAACTTGGATGAGTGACCGGCGTTGTCGGTTTTAGGCAACGGCACACGGTGTTCTGCTCGGGGGTGAACAAACGGACCGAGCAGCAATCATCCAAGTTATGGAATGAATGGTGTGTGAATGGGAAGGAGTAGGGGTCAAGGTACAATAAGCCTTCAGGCTGCAGTGCACCACCTAGGGGGACGGTCGTCGGACCTGGGTGGGATGACCCCGAAAGGGCGAAAGAAAAAAAAAAAAAAGGCATTGCAACCCCATTGCCTAAAAAATAGGTCAAGACTATGACCAACAAAAAAATGATTTTGAGTAATCCTGTATGACGTAAATTTTTATTTTTTTATTTTATATGACAGTACGAATATATTAGTACATTTTGTTTCTTTGATTTTATAAATAGAGTTGTGATAAATTTTTAATTTTCAAACTTTAAAAACATTTTTGGTAGAATCTGTTTTATTTAAAAATATATTTTATTAGCTATATAGCATACGTACATACGGCATTTAAAAATATAGTGCTTGTGATTATACAAGATGTGTCAAAAATTTTGAAGTAATTCTTTAAAATTAAATATAGGTAGGCAACCCTATGGCGATATCTTGCTAAAATACTATCTTTAATATAAAACAGTTTTTACGGTAAACAGATGGGTAAAGGTCGCCTCCTATTCGGATCTCTTACTAAAACTATATCTACTATTTTTCAAATTTAAGTTGTCATATGTGTGAAACTATTAAAGATAAATATATTAAATATGATATTTTTGTAAAGCTTTTAAAACACCTTTTTAATGGTGAAATAATATACAGGGTGTTAAAAAAGTTTACTCCATTATTTTTGTTGAGCTGTTTATTGATGTTCCTTTGTTTATTTTTTATTCTTAAAAGAAGAAGAAAAAAGAGTATAAAACTTTTATACAGGACGTGTTTTCTATCCGTCTTGGTTGTAGTTAAAATTGGGTGGCAGAATATAAATATGAAAACACCTGTCCCTTAGGATTCGAATAGGACGCGACCAACTGTTTACCGTATCAAAACTACTTAATATTAAATATAGTATTTAAGTCAAGGTATTGCTACAGTGTTGCAAAAAAATATATAATTGGGGCGCCGTCCGGCGGTTTTTATATCTACGTATATAAAAACCTCCGGAAATTATAAGTACTTTAATATTACCGGCGGTTGTTTCATATTTTATTGATAAAAACGGTTTTTACATATTTTATTGATAAAAGTCGCCGTTGGGCGATTTTGCTTATTAAAACCATTAAAAACCGCCGAATAATAGTTAAAGTGAACCTAACTTTAATAATTATTTATTTAATTGTTTAATATTATTTTTATTATTGATCAACAAACAAAAATAAAACTCGGAGACACGTTTGACACCTGAAGATTTTGTCAAGGGTCTTCATAAGTTAAAAAATATGTATGTACATTTTTTAATAAAAGAAAAGCCAGAAGTATTTTAGCAGCAAGAAAAAAAAACTGATCGTTTCATAGAACTAGAACTAAAGTATTACCAATTAAAGTATGCTTGTACTAAGGGTGAAACAAAGTTAAAAATTCTCAGGAAAAGGAAAAAAGTTACAAGATAAATAATTCGTAAACACGGCTTATTTCTTTAAGCATATTATCAAGGTTTAAAAATTGTATTTAAGTTCTTCCCTATGGCTTAAAGGTTACGAGCGTTGACCCGTAAGCGACAGGTCCTGAGTTGGATTCTGGATAGATAAATAACTATTTTTTACTTTTTTTTCCTTGATGATTTTTTATAATTTTTTTAATTTTTATTTGTTGTTGTTCATAATAAAATTATCATAAAAATAATTGTCAAGTTTTTACGAATTTTAAGTTATATACAGGGTGTTTCTAAACAATTGCAAAAAATTTTAGAAGGTGATTTTTCACTAAAAATAAGAAAAAAACTTTATATGAGCAAATATCCAAAGCGTCTTAGTTTTTGAACTACAGGGTGTTAAATTCTTTTTAAAAATATTCTTTTTTTTTATAATAACTTTTACACCCATTCAGATATTTTTAAATAATTTAAGGGACGCACCCTCTGCACCAAAACACTTTTTTGGCGTACAGGGAAAATTTTTACCAGTGTCCTGGTTTCAAAGTCAAAGTCAAAAATCTCTATATTCAAAAAATGAAAACTATAAGTTTTTAGGGTCAATATAAAAAAAAATGGGTCGCCACTGCATTCCAGACTTTTTTTTGTTTGATGTACGGTTTTCGCGTAAATCAATAGAAACCATTTTTAGGCATGGTGAGTTTGTATTTCTAATATAAAATTTTACATTAAAAATAGCCCTTTCCTATAAGTAGTAGTTATAATTATCAGTAGAAGAGCTACTGAACCATTCAAGTAACGTTGGGCCTGTAAGGCTAGAAATTGGTATAGCGATGAGTCATAGCATGCCAAGTACGACAATCATCACCTGGTAAGCATCAGCCATGCACATCATCACCCTGTATATTTTTAACAGTTAAAAAAATATATTTAAAAAACTTAGAGCTGTAAGCTGGAAATTTAATTTAAAAAAATGACAGGCGTTTTCGATAAGCACCAGTACCTGCCAGGCGAACTGATAGGTGTGGCTGATTTGGAAGGCCATATTTCCAAAACTAATAAAGTTAGATGTACCTAATGTGGTACTTTCTTAAAGGTCTTTTAAATATTTTTTTAATGATTATATAATGTACAGGGTGCATCATAAAAAAATTACACTGTTATCACCAGTATTTCAGTTCGCCTGGCAGGTACTTGTGCTCATCGAAAACGCCTGTCAATTTTTTATCAAACCTTACTATGAATGAACTAAATTGTAGAAATAATTCAAGCTTACAGCTCCAAGTTTTTTATACATTTTTTAAAAACTCTCAAAAATATACAGGGTGATGATGTGTATAGCTGATGCTTTCCAGGTGATGATTGTCGTACTTAGCATGCTATAACTCTTTACTATAGAAATTTCTAGCCATACAGACCTAAAATTACTTGAAGGGTTCACTAGCTCTGGGACTATTATTTATTCTTTAATTAGATGGAATTTGACCATGCCAAGAAATAGTTTCTAATTATTCACGCGAAAACCGTACATCAAACAAAAAAGTCATGAGATCAAATTTGTTCTCAACCAAACGGAAAAAGAATATTTTTTTTAGAAAAATGCAATAGCGTACCATTTTTTTTTTTAAATATCTACTTTAAACCCTCTATGGACACCGCTGGTATTTTTTTTCTTGTATGCCAAAAATTTTTTCTAGTGCAAAATGTACGTCTGCAAATTTTTTAAAAATGTCTGAACGGGTATAAAAGTTATTATAAAAAAACATTCTTTAAAAAAACAATATTTTTAAAAAGAATTTAACAGCCAGTAGTTTAAAATCTAAGACGTTTAGGACATAATGTTCATATAAAGTTTTCTTCTTATTTGTTAGTGGAAAATCACCTCCTAAAATTTTTCGTGTTTGTTTAGAAACACCCTGTATATCTAATTGCTGACTTTAACGCTAACAATGGCGTCCTAATAGGTTATTTTCTCGCCTTTTCTGTCTGACCATATTTTTTAAAAGTGTTTTTAGTGTTGAAAATTATTACGTCGATGTGACAAAATAGTTTTGTAATGTGTCTTTTTTAATTTATGTTTTACCCATCTATTATTGATCTGTAATACCTTAGAAATGGAATATGTTATGGTAGCAATAATACCTGCTATCACATCTAGGGCATTATGATAATGCCCGCTTATAATGCCCTAATGCGCTAATATGGAAATTTTATTGCTTATCCAATTTTATTTTTCTCACAATAAAGATCAAGTTTATACAAACATATATATTAAAATAAAATCAATAACTTACCAGTTCCTGAAAATATGCCATTAAAACGGTTTCAGTTATTTGAAGAATTGCGTTCGCATCTTTCTAAATACCAAATATGCCATACTCCCGATCATACTGTTGCCTTGATTTAACTGGCAAAAGATTTTCGGTCGCTTTTATGGCCTTTTCTCTTATATTTTGTGGAATTTCTTCCATTTTGAGCAAATCGTTAAATAAAAATTCCAACTGACTAACTGATAGAAACATCAAAGTCAAACTTAACACCAGTCATCTACTAGGTATACAGGTACAGGTGCAACTTATTTTTTATATTGCGAATAAATAATGTAATTAGTCATTGAAAAACTCTTTTTGGGTAAAACATAAAGCATTGTATGCACCACGGGCTTTACTGGATCAGGTCGAAATCTAGCCCTCGGGCTATTTCGACCTTCAGGGCATTATAGTCCTAGTAATGCCCTTGATATATAAATAGCTATATAAGCCCTTGATAAAGTAGCAATTTAGCCACAAAACGTTAGGATAAATACAATAGTGGTTTTATTTGCCTGTCCCCATCACGCTATACAACTCCAACTTGTTTTTCCAAAGGGAATTATTAACTAAACTACAATATTAACCAATAAAACCAAAAAAAAAAAACAAACTAAACGCTTATGGCAAGCAAAATCAATAACTATTAAGGTTAGAATAACTTTAACTATATTTCCGCGGTTTTTATTAGTTTTTATAAGCAAAACCACCGGACAACGGTTTCTATTAATAAATTAGGTAAAAATCGCCGGTAATAACAAACTAATTATAAATTAATAAAATAAAACAAAATATATACTTTGTTCATAGTCACTTTAATTGAATATTTAGCCGTGACAGCTGTTTCGTAGTACAACTACATTTTCAACGTCAAAAAAAAAAAATATATTCAATTAAAGTGACTATGAACAAAGTATATATTTTGTTTTATTTTATTAATTTAAAATGTACGGTCACAAAGTAACGGACGAAACCATAAATTCTTTAAACTAATTATAATTTTGGCGGTTTTCATATACGTAGATATAAAAAACCGCCGGATGGCATTTTTCTTCTTATAATTAAGCAAAACGGCCGGCGGTCGTTTAGCCAGTGCCAAAAATAAAATCGATTTTGATGTATGATAAAATTTCTAAAATCTGATGTGCTGTTTTGTGCGTTAAATTGGTTTTTGTTTAATTTTATTTATAAAAGTAATAAATACTTACATTATTTATACATGTATTAAATATTATTAAGTATTTGACCCTAGTTTAATACAAATTAGACAAAAACTAATTTTACATACCAAACACCATATCAGATTTTGGCAATTTAAAATTTGCCTTTTTTCCTTTTTTACAGTATTAAAAGGAAAAAAACTTAAAAATAATCATGTATTTTTGTTTTTGCAAAAATTTTCTTCGAAGGTAATCTATCCAATATCCACGATCTAACTATTAATTATATTTTTATATTCACATTGTATGGTTAATACACTAATCAGTCCCGGCTTAATAAACAAAATCATCTGTGGCAAACTTTTCTCGTTTATTTTATCGCAGCTTAACGTTCAACTTTACGGCAACTATTAACAGATTATTAGCAGTTTCATATTGAACTTTGGCCGACGATGCGTCCAGAATTTATTACCCAGATAGTTACCGCAGTGGTAGATCTTCCCGAAATTCTAAGTACAAATTTCTGTATCCCTGTATTGTAAACTATTTGTTTATTCCTGTAAAGCTAATTAAAGTTTCTAGTTGGTAGAATTTTCACTTGTAACTCTACTAGTGCTTAATTTATTTTCGGAAATGTTTTCAAGGTTACAAATATTTTGAAAATTTTCCCGAGCCCCAGACACGGGGGATTTTAAGGATTCAAATAATTAATAAAATGTACTTGGTCTTGTAGTAAACTTGTTGATGGTAAATGCCCCTAAATGGCGTAGGAAGAAGTGACTGGTGGTCGGTTTGACAATATCGTGTTAACGGAAAAAATTATTTTATTTGGCTAAATTGTATATAGTTTCTGTTTCCAAATAAAAACAATTCTTACGAAAGCTATAGAGGAAGCAAAAACATTTTGAATATACATTTAAATTAAATATTTACTTACATATTTATTAAATATGTCATTCCGGGAACACGGATTATTTTGGTAACAGTAATAAGATATCGTTAAAAACACACACATTTGTGGATATTCTGAATTATCATAGTCCCATAAAATCATCCTAATTTAGTGCATGCTAAGTATTTCTTAAGTTGTACACATATACAAGGTGTTTTCCAATTAGCGGTAAGAAAACTTGAAGGCGTATTCCTAAGCCAATTTTATAAAAACGGTCATATAAACATTGGCCTGGAAATGCTTTGTTTCTAAGATAAAGGGGTTTAACTTTAAAAAAAACGAGCTTTTAAGAACTTAAATATCCGATTTTATTAAAATTTGGCTGTGATATTTGTTGAGAGGGAGTTAATATACCCCTAAACTTATTTAAATTATTAAGACTATAGCTAATATTATTTACAAAAAAATGTATGCCACTGACTTTTTTCAACTTCTATATTTTTTCGGATAAAACACCTAGAAATACAACTTTTTTGTTTTTTCATATTTTTACGTAGCATGATTAGTTTTCCAGAAAAAAAAATCCGCTAAACTGCATAATCCCGGACCATACAAGAATCATTAGGGACTTTTGTTTGTTTTAAAAATTAGGTGTTATAACTTCTTATTAGCAATTATGTAACAACAGCAACAAATACCTAATTAAATAACGTTTATATTATCTAGTCTAACAAATTTTACTTTAAAAAAGTGTTTAGGAAATTTTTAGGTTTTTTAATAAGGTTAACACTCTGTATCTTGAGAACGAAAAATTTAAGGATTCATGTTTATAATTTTTTTTTTAAATAAAATTGGCTTAGAAATACGCTTTTAAATTTTTTAACCGCAATTAGGAAACACCCTGTATAAAGTTATTTTTTTGTTTCCTAGTATATTATGCTTTTAAGGGATTTCGTAAGTATAATTTATACTTTTTAACATTTATTATTAAATTTAATATTAACTTTATTATTACATGGACGTATTCTACCGCCTAAATGGAAAAAAACATGCCGAAATATTTTTTGATATTTTATAAAATTTAGAAAAACGTTCCCGAAGTGACTGCTTAAAGCAACAGTTCTGTTAAACAGACAAAATTACCAGAAAAGAACTAAAAAACTTTATGCTTGATCAGGCTATTTTTTAATTACAAGCTAATTGATAGTTGGAGCTACTTATTATCATTATATGTAGCTTGCAACTTTTCTGTAACAAAATCAAACTTTAAATTTCCCACCTTGGTGATTTTGAGGCTTTTAATTTTTCATTCTTGTAGAATGATTTCGACCGCCTGCCAAAAATACTTATATCCAGTAAGTTTTGGTTTCACGGACAGTGGTTCAAGTAGTTTTTACACTGTCCACAGAGGGCGTGATGGACAATAAGCTACTACGTTTATATGCATTGCGATTTCTTAAGGGATTTCTTTGGAGTTCGTTATAATCACCTTCACCGTACTGATGAGAACCAAGTAGTTCGAAACCGGTCTGCGGTTGGTGACCTCAACTCCCTCTGCAAGATAAACCTTTGGCTAGTGTAAAAATTTGCGTCGCCAGATCGAACAGTATTCGGCAGATGCAACCTTGCATTGCAAAGAAATTACAAGCAGTAAGAAATTTTTTCATTGGTAAAATAATTTCAACTGTTTGTTAAGAATAGTTATTACCCAGCAAACACTATTTGCTGGCAATATACATTTTTCGTATTGGCATTGATGGTAAAGCATTGGCAATTGGTGGCAATATTATGCCAACATCTAATACGCATTAAAAAGTTAACCTTAAATAAACACTCAATTGCCAATAAATTTTACATGCAGGCGAATTGCCGGCAAGCATACAAAAATGGCGGCATACCAATCCTGATTAAATAAAGCATGCCTTTTTGTTGCAGGCAAATAAATATTGGATTTTTAAAGGCAAACCTTCAACGCATATTTATACTTTTCAAACCATATTATTAACATTGGTATTTAACTAACATTCGAGCAATTTTTTGATCTGTTTTATTTATAATGGCGGCTAAACAACATTATTTTATGTTTTTTACATAATTTAAAGGAAATGGCCTTTTCCTAACATTTTATTGATACAAATCATGCAAATAAAAATTAGGTCAAACAAAATGTTTATTATGTATTTTTGAGAAAATAAAAATAAAATGATGGTAAAATTAGCTAGGTTAATTTTGACGAATTCGACCGAAGGTGGTAAATTGAAATTTCCCGTTTAGCCGAAATACAAGATTTGACAATTTCACAGATGAAGCAACCTTGCTTTTGTTTGGCCGCTTTGTGCAATTGTTTTCTACGTGGTTTTCTAGCTTTTTAGTTTTTTTTTTTTAAGAAAAGAGTTTTTAGTAGACATAATTAAGTGTATTCATTACCTAATTAGTGTGTCTTGTGTAATTAATGATGGCTAGTCAAGAAGGCGGGTTATTCAAGTAGACTGTTAGGAGCTGTAAACATTTTGTTTAAAACCTTTTAAATTTGTAGTTACCTAAAAAATTATATGAAATCAGGGAGTTGCCTTATTAAAAGTTTTAAAGACGTGTTAATAAAAAAATTATATATATTTAATAGTTTTTTTTTGACATTTAACTCCTTTAAAATATTTCTCCCTATGTTTTGAATCTGAAAATTGAGTGTAAATGTCCCTTAAATACTTACTATTTTAAAGTGTTTTCTTTTGATTTACCATTCTTTTTTTAATTTTATTACATACTTTTTATTTTTTTTTGGTTTATTGTTACGGTATAAAAATTTATATTATGTAATTTTGTTATTGATAAATTTTTCCTGCCTTTTTTTCTATTTTTTTCGATTACAAAATTCTAAATATGTTATTTAACTTTTGGGACATTCAACTTATAAAACTTGCAATACTTATTTAATGATAAAGCCATTATCCTAAAAGCATTTTTTGCCAATAACTTATTAATGATGGATGCCATCATCCTAAACGCATTTTTTCATCATAAATTATTAATGACGGATGCCATCACATTATCTGCAACAAGTGACCTAATAACGAGCATTTGCCCACTTTCGCGTCTTTTTGATACCTTTTTGCCAATGCCTTGCCATTAAAGAGCGTTGGCAATGCCAGTAAATTAAATGTACAACGCCGGCAAAAAATGTTATATGGGTAGTGGTGTGCATATTCGAAAGATCTTTCGAAACATTTTAAATTTCATTGAGAAAGATCTTTCGAAACATTTTACAAAACATTTCATATTTCAATGCAAAAGATCTTTCGAAACATTTTATATTTCATTGCCAATGAGCTTTTATTTTGTCGAAATACCGATTGAAAGATTGTTGCTATTTGCGGCAATGAATTATTTCACGTCTTATTCCGAGTGTTTTTGAGTTTTGGTGCTATTTAACCATAAATATAACAGCTGATATTCTTTGTTCGTTTGATTAATAATGGTTTGAGGTATGTTTTACGGGTTGTCTATATTAAACGCCTAGATATAAAAATCGTTTTATATTATTCGGAAGAAATATTCGAAACATTTCGAATATCTCGATGTTCGAATATCATTCAGAAGATCATTTGAAAGGTTCCAACACTAATAGTTATTTTTTTATTATTTTTTAAATAATTATTGCGAATATATATTTTCTGTGCATTTTTGAAAATTGATGCCACTGTGGTCCAGTTCGGGCTATTTTCCTTAACACTGCAGACTTGGCTGCAGTCCTGCGACGTTGTATAAATTTTGTACATCGACACCCTTTAAGGAATTTCGGCAATGTTATTGAATTCGATTATTATGCCAAGGTCCTGATATATAGTTTAACTTACGATACTTGCATTCATAGTACTATAACGGGTGCCCACGAATTACTAGCAAGCCTGTCATGTGCTTTAAAAGTGTTACACGATTTTAAAATTTTAGTTGAATATACAGGGTATTAAATAAAATGTGGGCAGTATCTCGGATTCATATAGGACAGGTAAAAATAATGTGACAAACAACCATTTTTTAAAATTACCGTAAAAAATAATAATTTTTGTTTTTTAACCATGCTCGATTATTGTAGAGAATTTAATAAAGATTTTGAAACCCTTTTTAATTTTTTTATGCCCTCAGCGGTTGCTGAGATATTGATGGTTAAAGACAAAAGGTCCTTTTTTGTTCAAAGTTCAATATCTCAGCAAGAAGTGGTCGTATGAAACTTTTGAAAAAAAAAACATTAAAGCTGAATAAACAAGTTATCTAATCCGTATAGTGGTTAAGTTGATTTTTTCTAATTTAAAAAAAAAAATCTTTTTAGTATGCATTAGAATTGCGCGGTAGACGTTGTTTGAATTTTTTACTGTAGGATCGTAAAACTAGAAACTTTAAGCTTTAAAATAGGCTAATAAACTGATGTTATTTATTTGAGTACACACCAAATCAGTTTAAAAAACCAAAAACACAAAAAAAAATAGAATAAGTAATTAAAAAACAAAAAAATCGACGTTTCAGTGGAAAATTAGCTATTGCATAGGTTTAAAGTTTTAAAATTTTTAGCTTTTTTTAGAAATTCTGAAAAACCTTTAACATTAAATATCAAATATGCAAAAAACCCTTGCTAAAATGTTAAACAATAACTAAATATTAATTCGGTCATTTCATTTTATTTCAGTTTATTTTTATCTCCCAAAATTTTTGAAGAGCAAAAATTAAGTTTTCACCTCCGCGAAAACCCTTTTGTTTTCTTTATTTACACCCAGTCCCACCAAAAATCGGGACATTTTCAAAAATCGGAGGGACGCGGGACAGTCCTCCTAAAAGCGGGACCGCGCCGCCAAAATCGGGGCATGTGGTCACTTTGGTTATAGACCGTGAATATTAACTAAACGCTTATCATTTCACATTTGAGAATAATTGCGGCAAAACTTGGCAATATCATATACTTACATCTACGAACAAGTAGCAAAGCATATTTTTGCTAAGCGGCTGTGCGGTGAAAAATTAAGGCATCGAGTTTATAATGGGGTAAATAACGCATTGGTATGTGGTCTTTATAAAAACATGTATTTAAGACAGGCCCGATCAGAGGACGTTGAATGCGGTACAAATTACCGGGGCCCGAAGTAATTGGGGGCCCCGGACTAAATGGGAAGCCCCCGCGGGATGAAAAACGTAAAAGTTATGTAAAGAATAGACCTTTCAATAGGTTTTTGTAGTAGTTTATGCACAATATAACATATAAGCTGCTATTTTTGAAGGTGAGGACCTTTTTTCGTGCTCTTTACTTTTCTTAAATTGACTTTTTTAAGGGAACCCGTAACTTTTACTTGTAGCGGGGCCCAGCACGGCTCTCGGCGGCATGGATTTTGTATTAAATATTGCATATTGCCGCCCCAATCTGCGCCGTCTTTTAGACAAGCAAACGTTCAGTAGAACCTTCATTACTCTTTTTAAAATATTAAATCACATTTTCTCTTAAGCTTTAAATAGGCTATCGATTAACGCTTTTTCAATTAAAACCACTGTTTCTTGTACATCCTTTATTATTGGAATTAATCCATATCTTTAATTTTTATACTCAT
The DNA here is from genome assembly GCA_014170235.1 of Listronotus bonariensis. Taxonomy (NCBI): domain Eukaryota; kingdom Metazoa; phylum Arthropoda; class Insecta; order Coleoptera; family Curculionidae; genus Listronotus; species Listronotus bonariensis. Next base: position 51,101 of record JACEGR010000792.1, read on the forward strand.
ATGTGACTAAGAAGTAGTTACCACGGCTGAAGAGTTATCTTTAGAAATTATATACTTACAAATAATCGGATTAATACATGGTTAAACGACGGTCGTGGATAATGGAGGTGGGTCATAAGTGTGGGTAATAGCCGTGGGTAATAAGCTATTTAACCTGTTTATAATAATAATGTATAGATTATTAAATCGTCGTAGAAAGAAATACAATAAAAAAAAATATGTAAAAATTAACAAAAATCGTTGTAGTATGACATTTTGACTAACCATATTTTGCTTAAAATTAACCTTAGCATTCTTTACAATACACCATTTTAAAGCTAAAGAAATTAGCTTTTTTATTTTGCATGTTATATACATAGACGCAGAAAAAAAAAGTTAAGACTTAAAGAACCATATCTTACTTATAAATAGTCTCAGACCCTTTTACAATGGACCATTTTAAAGGTAATTGTTTTCTACTTTACCTGAATATTGTGACGTGGTATTTTGTAAACATAAGGGCTACTTTACGTCACTGGGACTAATGTACCATATGGAACTATCTTCTTGGGACCATGAGACCGGTGAACTACCAAAACTAACTTTACATTTTTTAAAAACCAACTTAACTTATTCGACTAACTTAATTTTGTACGGGCATACCTCCGACTAGGGGTAGCCCGTACGAAAGCTTAACTAAAACTTTAACTTTAAACTGACTTCTACTACCTACTTCTTATCTAATATCTTTATAACTTTTTTCCTCCCTCTTTAAATATTAAATTTTCCAGTGTTTGTTTTGCATTTCTACGCGACCTAGTTTGTTTAATGTTTTTATTTTATTATTATAAGAGTAACCTATAATGTTGTTTAATTTGTACTTTTAAAACCTTGACACCTCACGTATATCTTTATTTAGCAAAATTCCCAATGTTAAGTAACCTAATTAAAATGTATACTTATTTTAAAATTCCCAAAAATGTATATTTTTAAAATTCCCAAAATGTATACTTTTTTATACTAGGTGTTCACAATGACCATATGAAATAATAAAACCCCTTTAACGTTGTAGTTCCTTCTTACTCTTTTTTTTTGAACATATTTAATAGCCTAAAACTTTTAACTCCGAAAATTAAAAACCCGTTAGGAGTTTGGAAAAAGTAAATAAAATCGATTTTGCTTAAAATTAGTCATATAATTCATATTCAAAGTATCTCGGATACTTCGGTGGCCAGTCTGTATAATTAAGATTGTTTTAGTGATCTATATATATATTCAATAGCCTAAAACTTTTAACTCCGAAAATTAAAAACCCGTTAGGAGTTTGGAAATAGTAAATAAAATCGATTTTGCTTAAAATTAGTCATATAATTCATATTCGAAGTATCTCGGATACTTCGGCGGCAAGTCTGTATAATTAAGATTGTTTAATAAAAAGCGACTACTATCCCATCTGATTAACGTACCTCAGGTGACGTATTTTTAAACGGTTTTACCTAACTTAACCTGTTTATTTATTTGGGTCAAATCTAGTAATTAAAATTTGACCCCCTTTCTGACGACCGATCGATCTGAAATTTGGAAACTTAGAATCTTGATTACGATATAATATAACATATGTTTTATAATTGTAAATCCAACATGGCCGCTGATACAAAATGGCGAATTGCATATTACTTCACTACAATCTCAATATGGGAATCAAATCAACTAACAACAAAACTAAAAACTTGAAAATAAATTATGTTAAAAAAAAAACTTTTATTACACGGCTTTATTGTACTAAGAGCTAAAAATAATTTGGGTAGTCCTAGCTACCAGATCGCATCAAACTTCTTATCAATTTGGGGTATTTATCAGACAAATCATAAAATCCTTGGGAAATTGACATTTCTATCATTATGTTTATTTTGAATACGCTACCAAAGAGTAAATATGTTTTAACAAGAGATGACACTCGACGAAACTTCAAAGGATTTCGCCGACTTCTCCCATTGGCCTTGAGCCATATTGTCGGACGCGCCAATGTTGCCGGCATTACTTGCTTACGTTGGTTTTTAAAGAATTTGTGTTGCTTGCCATTTCTTAGTCAGTTTAATATTTTTACGTTAGTTGGGATTTAAAACGTTTTTATTTGCTCTGATTTATATGATGATATGAAAATATTGTGTAAGATATTAAATAAAGCCATATTGATACTGCAAATTTGTGTTGCTTGCCATTTCTTTGTCAGTTTAATATTTTTACATGAGTTGGGATTTAAAACGTCTTTATTTGCTCTGCTTTATATGATGATATGAAAATATTGTGTAAGATATTAAATAAAGCCACATTGAAACTGCAAAATATACAGAATGTTTCTAAATTTGCTACAAATATTTTTAGGTAATATTATTTAGATTAAAATAGGACTTTTCTTTTAATAAACATTTGTTTTTTAAAATGCGTTCCTCTGAACCACAGTTATCGTAAATTGCAAAAATAAAAGATTATTTTGTACTGTGGCGACATTTTCGCATCACATCTAATGAAAATTTAAATATTCATTGCTTGTTCTAAAAAAGGTTAAATAGGTATAATAAGGAATAAGGGAAATCAACACTGATAATGACAAACACGTTATGTGTCCGCTAATTTTTAAGATACACCAGCAAGTCGGCCACAGCAAAATCCAAATATTTGATCTTTTTTATATTTCTGCCAAAACAAACGGTTTTCAAAAAAGTGGTACCTTTGCAGTTGAACATTTTTCATTTATTTACTATCCGGTTAAGAAAATTTGATTAACAAAAACAGATTAGTTTTTATAGAAAAAGATAGGCAATAAGACAATAAATATAGTATTGTAAATTGTAAGGTTTTTAAAAACCACAGGATCAAAAAAAATATGTAAATTTGTGCAGTACAGCTCTTTTAGAGACCTGCTTAAATAATTGGCGTTTTAAATATATAGATAGATTAACAAAAGATAGTTTCGCCCATGCCACACAAGCTTTTTTGTATCCCGAGAAAAACGCTATTTACATACAAGTTAAATCTGTCTTAATTTGTCCCCTAGATTTAAAGGCGTAATTTTTATAAAAACAGTGCGTCTATTTAAGTTCACACCATATGGAAACCTTTTTTAGTTTTTATTTTATAAAAATAAGTTATTCTTAATAAAAAGATCTGCATAGTCTAAAACCTGAAATGCAATCATTAAATAATATTTGTGTTAGCGTTATATAAGGTATCTCAAAATATATAAATTTTGCTTAAAAGGGAAGTAGGTACCTTAATTTTTGTTACAATATCAAAAATTTTTATAAAGAAAAGACGTTTAGGATTAAAAATAACTTTTAAATATGCAATCTTCTTCACTTCAAAGAAAAAACTTTTTTCAGCGATAACGAGCGTTTGCAAAGCCGTACGCAGGGTGGGTAATTGCATTCCCCGCCCAGGAGCCCAAAAAGACCTCTCAAAGATGGATTCTTTGCTTAATGTGGCGCCTACGTAAAATCCTTTTTTTTTGGTTGTGGCTTTTTGGCTGTTGTCCCCCAAAATTATTGCGTACGGCCCTAAGCGTTTGTGTAACATTTCGCTGTTTTAACAGTTTTTAAGCACGATTTATTTTTAAGCTTTTTCTTTCATAAAATTATTAATAAAAAGGTTGTCCTTAGGTAAGTAATAGTTATTTGTACTAGCTGGAGCATCATAAAAAACTCTTTTCCCTAGCCTGTATTGAAAAATGGAGTTTTGCTAAGGGTAAAAAATAACTACATAGGTATTAGCTTTGCATTCCCTTACAATGCACCTGTTTTTAAAACGCCCGTTATTGTCTTTACTCTCCATAATTAAACAAAACTAATTTCAAATTTCTACTTGCACAAAAATTCCCACGTTGCCACTATGACCACACCAAGCACAAGGTAAAATATGATTGTCGTCGACCGTCTTTTAAAACTCGATCAACCCTCGAGAGCCAGGTACCTACTCGCACTACCTGTTCCTTGTTAGACGACCCAAGGTAAACAAAGATAGATATATGTAACGAACGTCGCATAGTAATATGATTGCCCGGCCACGTGCTTTGTCCCTTTAACACGGACGCCTTTTCTATCTCTGTCACATTTTATTTGCCTTGTCTGACTGTCTCATCTTGTTAAACTATTATTAATCTTTGACGCTACGTCAAACGGTTTTATTATTTGTCTGATCAATACCCCAGACTAATGAAAAGATTGGTGCGATCTGGTGGACTTACCGAATTATTTTTTAGTTTTTAGTACAATAAAGCCGTCTAACATAAAAAGTTTTTTTACATAATTTTAGTAGCATAGGAATAAAACTTTAACATCTAGTTTTCTCACATAAGTTAAAAAGTGACATTCCTCCCTGTTTTCGCATACCCTTCGTTTGTATTTAAAAGTTGCGATTTTGTAAAGCGTATTAAAGTATTGTAAAAAGTTTTTTACTTACCCTCAATAATTTGTATCGCCCACCGCCTCGATACGATTAAAGTTTGGCCGAACAAGGCTTTTGTTTAGCTGAGTGCTTTTCCAACTTTAAAATAATTTTGTACTTATACTCTGCAAAATATTAAGGTATCATTTGCCGGCTTGAGACACCTGGGTTTCCTTACTAAGTAATTTACAAAACGAGTGTTTCAGGGAAAATGAAGACTAAATTCGTATAATAAAGACTATTTGCTCTAAGTTATATACAATTATTTTTAAGTAGTGCTATAAAGTTTATTTGTTTGCGTGCTATTTTATAAGATGCCTAATTTTACGAGTTACAGGTTAATTATGGTTTTTTATGGATTCAAGAGTTTTAAAATAATAATATAATGAAAAATTTATTTTCATAACTTTATTTATTTCATTAATTTGATTAGCAACTATAGTGCTACTGCCGTTATAGAACGTAAATATTTACTATACACTAATCGTTTATTGATACATTTTACAGCATGTCTGTGGTTGATTAAATAATTATCCTGGCTGGGTAAACCCTTGACGAGCTGTAGCGGATGGTTGGACCATTTGTGTACTGTAGTTGGCTTATTTTGCTTTCCTCTTTTGCTACAGGAGTCCGCTTTGCTTTATTAAGTCTCTTAGATTTTTGTCAAGATGAGGGTGTAAAACAAGATCATTAGACTAAAGGTTGCCTCGTAAATCCTAGCCAATCAGTGTGTAGAGCAGTATATTACGTCACATATGTATCGCAGCCGCTAGTTCGTTGGCGCCAACGTAGGTATTTAGAAGCAGTTTTTTAAAACAGAAATGAATATTTGGTTTTATTGTTAGTCCAAATTCTTAACAAATGTCCAATAAAATAAAATTTACAATAAAATCACCAAAAATCACACAAATAAATAAATTACAAGTCAAAATACGAAATACACTATTCAAAACTAACGAGCAAGAATATATATGTGATGTCATGCTGACGTATAGTCCGCCATGTTGCAAGGCTTACGAGGCAACCTTATCTAGTCCAATGACCTTGGGTGTAAAAGAGGATTTCTGCTATGTGTACAGAGTGTCCCACCAGAAACTGCTGCGATCGATTTCTCAAAAAATAGGATTTGAAAATTTGGTAACATTGTAAAGTCAGTAGGAGACATACAACTAAAATATTTCTTGACAGTTATACTACTTCCGGTTATACCGGAAGGTATTGTCAATTTTCTTATTTTAAATAGAACACCTCATACAGAGTGATCATTTTTAAGTCGGCACTATTGCTAACTTCTTTATTATTGAAGATACGAAGTCGGTTAAATTAGCAAAGAAGTAGCGTTTCATTAACGTGCTGCCAACAAAAAAACAATTGAACATCTAGTTTTCGACTTATTGCAAAATATATAATTTTTTAAATGTAACACTCTGTATATTTTATCACTATTCCAAAGATCTATCAAAGACTACTAAAAAATGTAATATATCGGATTTTTAAAAGTTTTGGAAATATGGCCATCCTCGGGAATTTGATAGTAAACTGGCATTTTTAAATAGAACACCCTGTATGTTGCATAACCAATTTATAGATATTTTAAAAAGCTTTAGGAAAATACCATATTTAATATGTATATCTTATAGTTTTGGAAATATGGCCATCCACACAATTTTAAACATAATTTATGTATGGTGTTCTTTACCAGTCCAAACATTTTAAACTAATTTTAAATTTTATGTCAAAAATGACGTTTGCAAGCCAGTACATAACTATACATTTTTTCTAGAAAAATAACTTCTTTAGTAGACTGTTTTTATATTTTTACCAAGAATAAATACAGAGTGGTCAAAATAATCGTTAAAAATTATAACGACAAAAATTTTCAGTCGTTTTTTTCAAATAGAAATCCTCATCTTATTTTACTTTATCCTATTGGGCATCAAAAATAAGAGGAAGTTTGTAAATGGATGTCTATTTCAAAAATTTGTAGTTTTTAAAATATTCACAATTTAATATTTATCCACATTGCTTTTCTAAATTTAGGACCACCCCTCCTAACTTTAAAAATGTTTGGTATTTTTTAGGAATATTATAGGAGGAAGGACTTTAGTTATACAACATAAGCCAAATTTTAGGCCAAAAATGACAGATATAAATGTCAAACCAAGAGTAAGACGAAACTAAAAATTAAATGGAAAGGGGGTTTGTGTTGTGTTAATAACTTTACCTATCACAAAATGGCGGTACTTTAAAAATTACCTGAATACCTGACTTAGATGAGCACATTTCCAAAACTAACAAAGTTAGATATACCCCAATGTGGTATTTTTTAAATGTCCTTTACATATCTTTTTAATGGTGATATAATAAAACAAATATGTGGTTTTCATGTCAAAAATTAACTTCTAAGGGTTTTATCGTTATAATTCTTAACCATTATTTTTGACCACTCTGTGTTTATTACTTCAAAAAATAAAAATACAGTCTCCTTAAGAAGTTCCTTCTATACAAGGAATCCCACCCCAACTTATATTAAAGGCTTTTGTTTAGGAAAAATTGATGGTTATGTACTGGCTTGCAAACGTCATTTTTGATATAAAATTTAAAATAAATCAAAAACGGTTGAATGTATGTATAGCACACTATTTATGTTTTTATATATAAATTTTGCGCAGAATGTTAACAATAAATAATACATAGGATGTTTTATTTAAAATACGGAAGTTGACATTAAATTCCGGTATAACCAAAAGTGGAAGAATTGGCAAATATTTTAGTTGTATGTCCACCACCAATTTATAATGTTGACAAATTTTTAAAATTTTCCAAAGCTTACTTTTCGAGAAATCAATCGCAGCATTTCCCGGTAGGACAACGTATATTTCAATGAGCGTCCTTTGCGTCAGTCAGTATAATTTGCAGTTGTATATAAGGTGTAAGTCGATATTTTGTAGGAACAATGTATATGTTGACAGCGGTCCGTCAGAAAAATACTACTTGCTTTAACTATGTTCATTCCAGATGATGGACCTTCGACCACAGTTGTTAGTTTATTGAAAAGTCGCTATCTGTACCAAATTTTGTAAATTAAGCTTTATAAGTTTAAAAAGTATCTAAAACTTGCTGTGGTTTTTACTAATCCAGAATGTATTGTCAAATGTCATGTGCGTTCAAAAATATTTTGCCCTTGTAGTAGCAATATTAATCCCCTTTGGCATAACAATACTTTAGGTTTATAAGACTCTCAACCCAAATATTAATCAGACAAGAATATAATGACGAACACATAAAAAAGCAAGTGAATTCGGGCGACAAATCATAATAAGTTTCTGCCAAAAACGGGGTTTATCGTTTCCTTATTACCAGGTTTGTTTAGCCATTAGTGGGACCAGTTTCCAGATTATGACTGTAATTCGGAATAATGCCCTTTTTCCACCGAACGACCGGGCAATTTTTAGCAGAACGGCCATCATCCGGAACATTTGGCAAGCTGTCCACTAAACACGAGGGGTATTCCGATACATTTAGTTCATGGTCAAAAGAAAATTTACATTCTACATTTCACAAATTTACATTTACATTTATTTTTTTAATATTAAATAATTTACGAGTACGAGTACATCGTAACAATCGAAATCGATTGGTCCTAATACTGTGCTCTTCGTCCTAGATCTTATCGGATGCAGATAATCCGCTTTGAATTTCATTTAAATTTGACAAAGAAAAAGATATACAATAACAAAGACAGCAAACTATTAAAAAGAAACTTTTAATATTACTTTTGTGGTATTTCTCAATTAATTTTATTTAATTAACAAATATATAGTAAAATAATAACGTAAATCACTAAAGAAACACACCGCGCCAAGTGTATTTTAAAGCCGCGTCCAGACTTGCAACTACTCGCCAAACATCCATCCAATCTAACCAACCTGTTTGCGCGCTCCTTTGACGCCAAAAACCCGACAAGCTCTGAATTACTGACGAATCATTCGCCAAGTCCCTAAAACGACTTGAATTCCGTCCACGTCCACGCTATGTAGCGCGGTGGAGCGGCACGGCGAATTGTTGCAAGTCTGGACGCGGCTTAATAAGTATTACACGAACCACATAGCTATAAAAAGTTAAAAATAGGGGGGCCTCATACAAAAATAGGTTTTATGAATTGTAGCGTTTGAACCGTTGCAAGTAGATATTTAAAACTATTCCAATATATATGTACTATGTATTATTATATTTGCTATGTAACAAAAGTATAAAAATAAAATTAAGACAAAAAATGAGTGGTGTCCCCATACAAAGAACTTGTAATACGTACAGAATTAAATAAACTTTTTTTTTATTGAGAGTATTTTAGTACTTTCTAATCAGAGTTCACAAACACCCTGTATAGTATTTATTTCTTTATGTGTTTAATGAAAACAAAATTATTGTCAATAAGTACATGGACATCGTTATATAAATTCGATTTAATCGATTGGATAAAACTTTGTTTCACATAAAATTACAATAAACACGTTTCCGATTAAGTTAAGGATTGGATTGAACGCCATAAGTCAATCCTGTATTTCAAGCGATTTAAATTGAGTTCAATGCGATCGTGGGTTCTGTTTGTATGATATTTATGTTTTAAAAAAGGTTTACACAATGACAGTTAAGTAAAACAGCTAATAGGTGTAGAAAAGACACCGTTCCACCACGCCATCCTTTCATTAATTGATATCTTTACTAACTAGAGCTAAGCTCTCTTAAATATTTTTTAAGAGCATAAAAAAACAATAATCCAATTTTTCAAATTTCAAAAATTTTATTACCTCAAAAGCGCCCTTTATTTCTTTCCTTTCCGCTCTTTATTTCACTATTTCCCGCCCCTACAGCGTTGCGACCTGCTGCCTTGCAACCACTTGCACCACCCGGTAGGTACGGCCCTAATGGTGTTTCTTTAGCGGTTTGAATAAATATTTTCACTATTGTATTAAATTAAATAAAATTATTTAAATAAATACCACAAAAGTAAGATCAGAAGTTTTTTTTTATTTGTTTGTTGTTTTTGTTATTGTACATCATTTTCTTTTTCAAATTTAAAAGGATTTAGGACGGAATATTTTTATCTGCATCTGATAAAATCTAGAACGAACAGCACAGAATTAGGTTCAGTCCAATCTGTCCAATTTGATTCGATTGCTACAATGTACACTTAATGTAATACATTTTTTGATGAAATGCTTTTCTTAATTTAAAGTGCCAAAAGTATGATAAAAAGTCTGCCATATGTTCACATACTAAATTTTGTTAAATAACAAAGCTGGTGTTACAAATTTAGCAGTAAAATTAACAGTTTACCGGGGTTTGAAAGCGCCATCAGTTGCTTGCCAAAAAAACAACCGCTGATTAGGGTGTTTAGTATCGATTTTAAACTGGATACGGTGGAAGAGTGTGACTGACAGGAAGCGTCTTTTTTGAATATAAATTGCTATACAGAAAAACACATTTTCTTGTTAACTTGATTATATAAAGTTAAAATTTCTTAAGCGGGCCACTAAAACCGACTATTTAATTTTAGTTTTAGTAGCTTCATAGGTTAAAAGTTATACGGTTTTTAAAAATTTAAATTTTTTAAAAGTTGGTTATTAAAAATTTTAAGTAATTTTCTTGTAAATTGCGATATATTAGCAAATAATTATTGGATTATCATAAAAATTGGTTTGTGGGCTAAGGAATAAAAAAGATACAAAAAAAAAAATGTAAAAAATAATTGCTTATAATGAGTTTTTTAAAAACATATAGGTTTTTAAAAATGTTATTTTTCTAAAAATAATGAATACACATGTTATGTGTTTTTTTATTTACAATATATGAGCAAATAATTACAGGATTTTTATAAAAATTGGTTTGTGGGCTAAGGAATAGTAGAGAAACAGGAAAGAAATAATTTTCTTTAAAAAGTAATTGTTTATAAATAATTAGTTTTTTAACAAACAGATGGAAATTTAGCTATCTTCCCGGTGTGGTATAAGAATTTTGTTTATTATATAAAAATATTTGTTAATCTTATTACTAAATGATAGCACAAGAAAATTTGGGTGCTCTCTTACCAGAAAAAAGATATAGCGATTGAATGTACTAAATTACGGTCAAGACGGACTACTCCGAGCGCTGTGTCTTACGCCGAATTTCCGAACATAATTCTAACTTTTGCGGTCTTTCAAGCTAAATAAAACCGATGTCTAGCGCATTAAAGCGTTTTTATCTATTTTTCTGGTAAAAAAGCAACAACATTTTTTGTGCCATCATTTAGTTATTATAATAACAAATATTTTTACGTAAACAAAATTATTCTACATTACCGAGAAGTTAGCTAAGTTTCAATTTATTTATTATTAAACTAATTATTTATAAGCAATAATTACTTTTTACGAAGATATTTTTTTCTGTTTCTTTTCTATTTTTTAAAACACAAACCAATTTTCATCGAAATCCAATAATTATTCGCTAATAATAAAGAAGATATGATATTTTTAATCACTCATAAATAAATTAAAAAAAAACATAAACCGGTTCAGGGTAGTTATTACTTTTAACCTATACAGAGTTAGTAGAAAAAAGCCAGAAATGTGGATTATCTTAGCAACTGACAAATATAAATAAACTAAATTTTGTTCGAAGCGGTAACTAAACATGAAAAATTTAAAAATAATATTTGCAAGTTTGCCAAGTTTATAGCTTTTTCTCTAGGTTAGGAAATTTTGATTTAAAGATTAATTAAAAGAGCGAAAGCAATTTTACGTAAAAAAATATACTCAGGTGACAAATCAAGGGTAACTTGATGGCCACATTAAAAAAATCTGATATCTCTGGGGAAAATTTAAAACATAAAATTTCCCGTTTTTTCGATTGCTGACGTTAAAAAGGGGTTTCTATTTAAGAAAACAAAACTGTCAAAATCGCCATGGTCAAAATCAAGATCACCATTAAATCCTCGTTAAAGGTACTCAAACATTTAAAAAAAATGTTTATGTGGAAAATTATCTAGCTGTTTTTAGACTTTTTGGACATAGTGTAAAGGGTGGTGCGATTTCGACTGTTTTAACAGGAAACTCGTATTTCCTAAACAGATAGAAAAAAATTGACATAGGTGTCTGCTCGATTTTCGAAATTAGATGAATGGTGAAAACCGCATCCCGAAATCTCTATCGGTATCCAAGCCATAGGGCGTTTTTTATTTTTTGGCCATTTTGAAAATAATCCGTAATTTTTAAAACTTCCCAAAACGGTGTAAGCATTCTTAAGGCACTTGAGAGGAATCCATTGGACTACTTAGATTTTTAAATGTATTTCTAGTTTCGTTAAAAATATATAAAGCTTAGTTTTTGTAAATATAACACATTGTTGGCCATGATTATTCATACTTATCTTTGAAATTAAGCAAGATATTTCAGTTTTTTTATTTTTGCTATAGTAGGCCATGAAAAAAATCGGCACTTGTCAAAGTCAGGTAAAAAGCATACCAGTTGTTTCATTTTTGCTTAAGTATGCCATGCAAACATGTCAACTATCAAACATAGACTAAAAAATAATGCAATTAAATTACAAACTTTGTATTTATAAACATATTATAATAAAAAAATTGGACTAAAAAATTAAACGAGTTTAAATGTAAACCAGAACCCAAGGAAAACTTAATTCAAAGAAGACGTTCAAAGTTGGCTCCTTCTTCCCCAATACATAATAAGCTCTTTTGCACTGCATTAAAAGCGTTTATTAGTTCAACAGGTCTAATCGCACCAAAAGCTTGCAACTTTTGCCATGTTTCGATAGTTCTTCAATCTACCCCATACTAAAAAATCAAATGGTGTTAAGTCGCAGGACCTAGCAGACCATAGTATAGATCCTCTAGTACCAATCTATTTATCTTGAAATTCTTGATTCAAAAAATCAGTTGTAATTTGTGCGTTATGCAGAGAGCAACCATCTGCGCTAATGGAAAATATTTTAAAAATGGTGCAATATATGTTTGTAAAATAGTCACATAATCTTGTGCGGTTAAACTTTCATTAAAAAATGGGGACCCAAAATCGACCACCAAAAATCCACTTCCAATTCCACACCACATTTTACTTCTATCATCAACTGCATACGTTTTTGAATTCAGCTTTTTGAAACTTCCGTAATTTGTTAAATATGATTTCAGAACCCTCTTTTACCTGGATGACGACGTTCAGGAAATCTTTTCTAATATTATTCACTTGCGGCTTGGAATTTTCACCAAACAGGAAATAGCAGTTTAACATGTCAACTTTCTCGTAATTTTTATACATTTTTGCAATTCTCTCAAATAAAACAGAGTTCCAATCAGTTACAGATAGAAATAATTAATTATTTACCTGACTTTGACAAGTGCCGATTTTTTTCATGGCCTACCAACCCAACCTGCTAACTAAGTGGGAAGCAAAATATTTTTAATTATATTTGATACATCCGAATCACGAAAATCTTAGGCAAAGTGCGCACTGAAGTAACAAGAATGTGATCTGGCGGCAAGGTGGTGAGATAGTGGCAGGTAAAACTTTTAGAGCTCTCGAAAATTAAACATTTTGGAGGCTAGTGAGACCCAACTTACTCCACACACTTGCCCAACACCATTTTATCACCGCTCTTTTATTATTATTTATTTACTCGGGTTTCAGAAGTTCCACCTCACACTGGATCACCACCTTGCCCCCGTTACTTGCTTACCGTTTCAGTGGTCGCCTTACCTTAAAGACCTATGATCGCTTTCTTTAAAATGTACGTGGATCGTGTTGTGAATCATTAAAAATGATTGTTAGTGTAAAACGTTAATATAAAAAAATAGGGGTAAGGAATCTTGGTGGTTGAGTTTGGACCACGTCAAATAAAAATTGTTTACCGACGTATCGCCATCGATTGCACGAGGCATCTTAAGGGATATTTATTCTGCAAGATTGAAATACTGAATTCAGTAAACAGTAGTAAAATGAAGATGCCTCATGCAATCGATAGCGAAACATTGGTAAACGATTTCAAGTTGACGCCTTCTAAACTCAAGAATCAAGTTTTTTAAATTGACCAAGGCCGTGAAAGCTTCCATTCTATTTTAAAATAAGGTTTTTTGGTTAATATGTTTTGGTTTTTACAACCTGCTAAGCAAAATTAATTTTTTAAAGCAGAAACAATAACATTACTTAATTTTCTTTAAAAGATAATCTCTCAATTTAAAAATGATTTTATAAACTACTGTAAAGCAATTTTCATAAAGACGGTATAATCCATTTACATTTAAAATCAAAAATTTATATTAGTACTTTAACTAGTAGGTAATACTGCAGAATTACTCTACAATATACATTTGTTATTCTGCATAAATTTTAAGAGTTTTTCTTAAAAACCAAGAAAAGAAAGAGAGGGTGTAACTTCCTGTGTGCTCCGGCATATAGGGCGTAGGGCGTTAAAAAGTACGCTGCCAAAATGTAAGGTTCGTTAAGTATAGAGTTCTTACATGTGTTACGAAAAAAGTCATGTGTCCACAAATTCTTTGTTCTTAAGATACAGAGTGGTAAAATTTAAATTAAAATTACTGGTTTTTCATAACGACATATTTTAAATAAGCTTTATGTTGTAAATATTTGGCTATGCAATAATTTCAGAAACTAAGCAAAGTATAAAAAGCAGGGATTAAAAAGCTGTGTCTTTACTTCTATAATTCAAATAAACAATGGGTACGTTCATCCGACATCAGCAGCTTTTTGTAAGCACAAAGCGATTCAGCGGAAAAACGACCCAGCAGTTGGCAAGTCTCTGAACGCTTCGCTTATTAGTTCGACATTTCAGTTAAAAATATAACCAAAATTTGACAGATGACTAACAGAACTTCCCAAAGATTGACATTTGCGCAAGTCCAAATAAATGCTGAGTTTGGTTAGCATAAATAAAGACCGCTTTGTAAAATGGACATCTGCTGAGTTCAAGCAGCTTGTTATCCGGTCGGGTGAACGCGACCGCTTACCAAGCAACTCAGCCGCTGACGTCGGCTGAACGTACGCAATAAAAAATGCAAAAAGTCAGTCACTGGTGACTGCTATAAATAATATCTCCAAATTTAAACAAAATTGGGTAAATGATCCTTAAGGTTTAAAAAAAAATCTCTAAAGTTTAACACCCTGTATCTTGAAAACAAAGATATTGCGAACCCATGCTTGTATAGACTTTTTGTTTTAGAATCATGCAAGATATTGTCCCTTAAGGTTTGTAACTATTTTACTTGCACATGTTGCTGCCCCCCTTAAACCTGGCGCCGCTAGTGTGAAGCTATGGGTTATAGCTTTAGACTTAAAATTAGTAGTAAAAAGCCAGGCGGTCATTAGTTCTGTCTCATTTATAATTTTTTTTTCTGTTGCTGGCCCACTATTTAAACAACGCGTTTAGAAAAAAATGGTTGATTCCGTCTTTGTTTGTATGACGCTTATGGCTTCTTTGTAACTGGTTTTTCGTCTTCCTCAAAACTGGCCGATAATACAGGTGGTCGAGTAAAAGGGGTGGCCGTTATGACAAGTTTCACTCTAATATTAAAAATTAATTGCCTTACTATGGTTTTAAAATACTAATAACTATTTTTTAACATTTTATATTTATATTTTTCTATTCAATTTGGTATTAAAAAATAAGGTTATCTATACAAGCATTATAAACAGTTACTGCAATCTAGTTTTTTTTCTTTATTACCTGCTGCTGTCATCGATAGCGGAAAAGCAACGAGCCCTGTTTTTTATTCGAAATGCCTTTGTTTCATTTTCGAACTTTTCCTGATTTTCATCGACGCATTGCCGCATTTTAGTTCTTTGTGCTCCTTTTACAATTCATATTGGATATACAGAAGGGAGGAAATATCTTTGCGATTTTAACGTAATTAAAATAAAATTCCTAAAAAACTACTACAACATTATGAAAAAGATAAAATATTAGACATTTGCATTTGCAACACTTGCCAGGGATTTTAAATGCAGCCGGTATATTTTTTTAATACAAAATTAAGCACATTACAAAGAAATGCTTTGCGTTTTTCATATTTATACAGTGTGTTTTCGTAAGTTGGCATCATATGGATAATTCTTTTATTATAATTGTAAAAATTGAAGTTATCCTAAAGTTGTTATAAAAAAATGATGTTTGAAATTAAGAACATCACCAAAAAGATTTAAAGAATACACAATAATTATATCCAGATTGTTCACGAATGGACTCAACTATAGGTGTAATTTTTTAATAATTATTTCAATTCGAAAAAACGATATTCTTTAAAAAAAATATTGCTTCATCTTAAAATTTTTGCTTGATAATTTTATTCTTAAACACTGTATTATGGCATCAATTTTATTTTTAAAAATGTATTTTATTTTTAAAATTAATCCGTTCAAAAATTACAAATTTTGAGGACCAAAGGATTTAAAAAGAAAAAAAAGGTCTTTTACCTTCACCGTCCACATACAACGGCCAGGGGGTGCAAAATCCTTTGAAGGGTAAAGTAAACTTGATTTTTACCTAGCAAAACCTATTATTTGATATATTTTCTAACACTATCCAAAAGCCAGGGAGGTGTAAGTGCAGCCTCTTGCACCCCCTCCCGGCGCGAATGCGGGCACCCTGAAGCTAGTTATTCCGCATCCTGTAGCCAAAAAATGGCTATTTTTTAAATAAAAATGTATAGAAGAAACGTTGTTTATTTTTATTAGAGCTTACACATTCTTCTCAGCAAATTAATCTAGCGCCTAAGAGGCTTAATAACTTCATCGATGTAAAAAATTGCAATTTTCTCGTCAGTTAGTCCTACCGATAGGAGACAACACAATCTTTTTACGTAAAATTCCTTTTGGTCCCCTATTTTAAAATTAAAGTGTTAAAAAAGTTACCAGTAAAAAATAGGGTTAGTTTTATACGTAAACCCTCTAGTATGGTAGGTTCTTAACTATAATTTTTATTTAATAGGTCCTTTTCTTAGTTAAAATTTTGATATTATAATTTTAGAGTCTGATTAAGCGTCAAAGGTTTGAACCTTAGAATAGGACCGGGATAAGCTATAAACCGAAGCCGCTTATCTTATTGTGCGCCCTGTCATTTTACGTCTGAGTAATGTCAGCCAGACGGGACCTACGGCTGAACGTGGGTTCCGAACCACGGTCTTATGTGCGACAACTTAAGAGCATGTCTCCATCCAGGGCGACTATCGAACCTACCTAAGTGAAATCCGCATGTCTACGGTTACGCAGGACTCGGCAAAGTGGGTTCTGGCGCCTTAGTCCTTGCTGGCTATTAGCGTCGATACATTTTGTACTTTGTCCGTTTGTTGTTGAGCTAACCACTAAATTTCTAACCAAACTTATAAATAAGTATTTGGCCGCAGCAGGATTCAAATCCAACTTACGTCGTTTGTGCACCCAACGACCCCACGCTTTACACACCAGGCCATCACACGGGTGTATCAAAGGTTTACACGGTATACCAAATTTAATTATTTTAAGAGAGAGAGGTTTAAAAAATGAAAAAAAAAAATGTTTTTATGAAGGTTCATTTTAAGACGCGTATAGCTTTTTTGAAAGCATTTTAAATAAATGTTTATTGTTTTTACAGTTCGTGTCGATAGTCATGACCTCCCTTCTAATTTTTGTGTTGTTTGGGTTTTTTTTTTAAATTTGAGGACTTTTAGTAAGACAACATAAACCAAATTTTAGGCAAGAAATGACAGTCAAACAGAGGGTTGGGCGCTATTATATTTTGTAGTGGGTAAAGATATTGACTTCACATTTAACGGTTATAAAGTACACGTCAGGAGCTTTAAAGTAATGTGTCAAAATACCCCACTTTCATTTTCTTTTAAGATAGCGCCCAACTTTTAGTTTGATAACTATATTTGTTATTTCTTGAATTCACTTTGGTTTATATGATCTTACTAAGAGCGGCTTTTACAATGTCGTGTTAATAAACTAAGGGTTAAATTATTATGTGGTTCGCTTCTAGGAAAGGAGTATACCAAGGCACAGATTGACTCGACAGTGTAAAAGCCACTCCAAAGTCCTCAAGTTTTCATGAAAAACACCGAAAAATTCAAAAGTTTGGACGTAGGGGGCCTGACACACACTGTATAAACTACACCTCATAAAATTAGTGTCAGGACGACGTTGGTAAAATTCTTTTATAAATAATTAGGACAAACCCTGTATTAAAAAGTATACCGTCTAAAAGCCTTCTCTTTCTCAACCCTTTACTTTCGATTCTACTGGCACTTTTCAATTAAATTCAAACGAAAGGAATCTTGGCAGTCGAAAGTCAGAAATGTCTTGAAAAAGCTAATAAGATTAATTCAATAACCGTCGAAAATTCAAGTAAGTTCGTCCTTAATATTCCATGAACAATTACGGAGTCGATAAATCGTAAGAAAAAGACGAGAAAAGTGATGTAATTAAACTATCAAATTCCTCAGCAGACGATGTTGCTTTAGGGAATTTTAAACGAAAAATCTTAGACACGGAAAAACTTACTAGAGAACCGAAAAATTATATTTTGAATATAATATAATTTATTTTTAACTTTGTTAAATTGGTGAACAGAATAATTGTGCATTTAAAAGGTCAAAAGTAAAAATGTTATCTAAGAAATTGCATCCTCATAACTTAAAAAAAGCAATATAGATTTATTAGATATACAGGATGTTATTAACAACGAGAAATTAATTTAAGAGTTTATCCGTATTTCTAAAACCTTGTTGTAAATATATCCTAACTTTAAAATCACTAGTTTTAAAGATATATTCTAGCCAGTCTCGCCACTCACTTAAAATGGCTTAAAAACAATAGGTTTAGACGATGTTGCCCCAGGAAATTAAAAAAAATCTTTAACAAAGATAAAACTTACCAGAGAACCAAAAAGTATTTTTAGATATAATTTCTCCTTAGGTTTGTTGAATTACCAAACAAATAATTGTGTATTTTAAACCTTAAAAATAACAATGTAGTTTAAGCAACTGCATTATCGTGACTTAAAGAAAAATAATATAGATACATAGGGTGTTAATATCATGAAGAGGTCTATTTAATATTTATCCGTATCTCTAAATGTTTGTCGTTTATTATATCTTAAATTTAATTAACTACCAGTTTTTAAGATGCTTTTCTCAACAATGTTGCCTTAGAAAATTTTAAACAGAAAGTCTTAGACAAGGAAAAAACTAATTAAGGAATTAAAAAAGTATCTATAAGATATAATTTATATTTTTAATTGGTTGATGTTTTAAACAAAAAACAATGTCCATCCTAAATACCAAAATATTTAATAAAAACTAATGTAAATTGAAAAAGAAATTAAAATTTTATAGATATGTTCTACAAGGTGTTACACAACGTTGTAAACAAAATTTGAAAGCAGATCTTACATCTATCTCAAAATTTAAAAAGTCCATTTAAACATGCATCAAAAACATAGTTTTCACGATACCAACGACGGCAGCGAAATGACAACGACAACAAAACGTCAAGTTCACAAGAAGTCTTTAAATTTTTGCATATTTATAAAGATGTCCGTTATTTCCCAAATCGATTTTTTAGCGAACGCCCCCTGAGCTTTTAGTTTATAGCCTAAGAAAAATTATTCAATGTAAAAATTCTCTTAATTTCTGATATAAACCGTGCCCAAATCATGTTGCTTTTCCCATTTAAATAACATGGGATTTTTGGAATTTTTTCATTTTTTTTCTCAGACAAAAATAGATAAAAAAACTTTACTCATCATGTATTTCAATGTATAATTTGCCGTTCTACAAAAAGTTCTTTTGCGAATTTTCGATTAAGTCACTTCCTTAAGAGTTATTTGTTGTCAAAGGTTGAGTTAAGATTGGTTTGTGGGCATCCTCGGGAAACTAATAGTAAAACGGCATTTTTAATTAAAACACTCTATAGATTACATCACCAATAAATATATTTTTAAAGAGCTTTAAGAAAATACTACATTTTATAAGTTTATCTTTTATAGTTTTAAAAATATGGCCATGCAAATCCAAGAAATAGTAGATATAGTGTCTATTTTATCTTCGACACTAAACTTAGTGCTTTTAGCTTAAAGCTGAAAATATAATGAAAATTTAACATAATTTTCAGATTTGAATGGCCATATTTTTTAAACTATAAGAGATAGACATACATATGAATTGCAGTATTTTCTTAAAGCTCTTTAAATTATCTATTTAATAGTCATATAATATACAGAGTGTTTTATTTAAAAATGCCGGTTTACTAGTAAATTCCCGAGGATAGCCACAACCCAATGTTAACTTAACATTTGACGGCAAATAACTCTTAAAGGAGTGACCTAATCAAAATTTTGTAAATATACTCTTATGTATCAGAATATGCAATAAGTAGAGTTTTTCATCCATTTTTGTCTGAGAAAAACAATAAAAGTAAAAATTCCAAAATCTCATGTTATTTTCATGGGAAAAGCAACATGTTTTGGGCAGGGTTTATATCAGAAATAAAGAGCATTTAAACATTGGATACTTTTTTAGGCTATAAACTAAAAGTTTTGGGAGCGATAGCTAACAAAAAAATTGATCTGGGAAATAACAGACACCCTAATGTTTTTATAGGCTTTAAACTTTTATATAAATTTTAAAAAATCCGTTTAAACCACAAAATATAAGCATTTCTTTAAAGGTGGTAGGCAATGTTATGTTTTCAATAATACGTCTTTCTTGGAGTTCCATTGTCTTTATTTTTAAATGATACACCCGTTTTAAAAATAAAGACAATGAAGAGTTCAAGACAGTAGTATTATTGAAAATATAAGCAGTTTTAAATGTTGGTCGAATACAAATCAACAGGGCCTGATCCTTAAAGCAGAGTAGGCAACCGCCTAGGAGGTACCGCATTGAATAGGGACCCCGCGCAACCAGAAAAAAATAAACGTTTGAAATGTTCCGTTAAGTCCAGATAAAATTGAAATACTTGTATCGTTAAACAAGATAAACCCAAAGATCTCTTTAATATAATCAAAAATGAAAATACTTTTTTGCTTCTTAATTTTATCAAAAGGGGCCTTGACAATTGCATTGCCTAGGGGCCCCGACATAGCTATTCTGGCCCCGCGAATCAACTTATTAAGTCATAACAACTCTCTAACTATTATATTTTTTTACCTAACGAAACAATTTAAAAGTCTATTTTTACCCGTATTATAGGTTCCGCCAAGACTACTTTATTTTCCTATTTAAAATTTGTATATACTTTCAATTAGTTTATAATAGTAGTAAGAGCCAAACCCAAGTTTTAATTGTTACTGTGATCCATAATATAACAATATTATACAGGGTGTCCGGAAAAGTAGGGTTGAGATAGAGGTGAGTGACAGTGAGCGAAAATAATGTTAGTACTTCATATATATAAAAAAAAGTTCTATCGCGCCTTATTAAGGAGATATTGACCTTATTTTAATTATAACTTTTGAACTATTGCCACAGTACTAATGATATTTGGGAATTTAAATAACTTTATAGCAGCATTTTGAGAGGTAAAAGGCTGTACAGTAAGTCGAAATTATACAGGGTGACAAATTCATCATTTTGCTTTGAATGCTTAATCATTTTTGTAAAAAAAAGGTATTCCTTATTTAAATCTATGTGTGTGTTTCAATATTTTACAATATTTTATCATAAAAATAGGAGTATAAATTTTTCTATTTAATTTATTCATCTATTTTTTTCACAAAAATTTTATGGTTCTGCTTTAAAGGTACAGCTAGCAGGATCCCACTTCACACACACAAATCATAAACAATAAGGCTTCCCTGGCAAATATAAAATTAAAGCGTATCATTTAATATTGAATTGTGACATATTTAGCATTAAATATATTAAACAATCAATTTAAAATATTATACTAATTTTTACTACTGTTGTGTAGTTCGATTTTTTAAATATTAAACCTAAAACTACCCCTTTATTTTGAAGCAATTTTAATCTCAATTTTTAAGGTTTCAAATGAGTTTTTATTACCTTTTTTTTAGTTTAATCTCAATATTTAATAATTATGTCTGCATTCGTTAGGCTAGGAAAAGAAAAAACTTTAATTTCGGAAAATAAGATTCGCTTTTTGGCTCCAGAAAAATATATATTTTATTCGATATTCAAAACAAGGCCTAAACAAAACAAATGTTAATCATACATTACCGGATTAAGTATTGGAAAATGATATATTTTTTAGTCGGGATCATTTTAAGTTCCCCTTAAAGGTTTTTTAACAACCTCAGATTTATTTATACGAGTTGGCGCATTAGGTCTAACATTATAGTTATATGCGTGGTATATGTTTGTAATCTTTAATTCCATTTAAAACCCACTTTTATTTTTTTATATTTAAATTACACTTATATTTTAGAGCAATTTAATACCTATTTTTAAGGTTTTAGATTAGTTTTTATTACCTTTTTCTGTCTCGTTTTATCACAATAATCCGTAATTCTGCCTGCAGGGGTTAAGCTAGAAAAGACAATATTTCAATTTTGGAAAATATAATTCGCTTTGGGTCTGCACAAAAAGGTATTTTAATTGATATTTAAAAACAAGGCCCAAACAAAACAAATGTAAATCATACACTACCATATTGCATATAATAAAAATATATATTTTTAGTTGGGATCACTTTAAGTTCTTTAGCAAACTCAGTTTTATTATTGAAATAAAGCATTTAGTATTTTTTTTCTTTTATACTTTATGGTTTTACCACTTTGAGGTTAAGTCAGCTAAACAACATTTATTTGAAGTACATTTTAATAACATTTAAATATTTAATTCCATTTAAAAACCACCTTTCAACTTTTTTTCCCAAACAATTTTTCCAGTTTACACTTTAAATGCGTCGGTCGAAGCCTCGCCTCGTGTAACATCAGCGGTGGGGAGACACGTAAGCTTACTGAAATGACTAACTGGCGGTATTTCAACGAGAAACGAATAAAATTATATTGGGAGTTTTCGCATGACCTGTCCTTAAATCGGCTATTCCATGATAACTCTTATAATTTCCTTACTCTATGCTACTACCTAAACATGTCTCCCCCGCTGGGAATCGAACCGGCGGCTTTTGGCTTCGAAGATCAACGCTCTGTTCACTGCGCCATGAGGAAGACACGTGGAATGGTATAAATATTAACTATTTATACATTGTCTTTTAAAATTTATAAATCATAAATTAATATGTTAAATAATAAATCCTAAATAAGAGTTATTTTTGGATATTTCAACATAATAGCAAACTTTACGAAATATAAATGTATATTCCGTAAACTTTAATAATTTATTTAAAAATAAAAATAGATAACCAGACGGTTAAACTTTTTTTTCAAAAATATAATAATTTTAGTCGTTAAAGCTATCAAATTATTCTCTTTATTTTATTCAGCCCTACTTTATTGAGTTAATTTATCTAATAAGGGCTAAAAATTAAACATGTACGTTACAAAAATATATGCCACAAAAGTAAAAAAATCGTATATGCTCCAGAAACTGTATTTGGTGATGTTATCTATAAAATTAACACTTGTTTAAAATGCACGCTCACGTATCGGCTCTCTAACATACAAATTATCTTGTGGTTTTTGGGCTATTGTGAGTGCAGATTCGTAGGTAAAATATTTAATACTGCTCAACAGAGTATGTTAAAAATGAGGGGACCTGATTAAACTCCATATTTACTTTAAATTTTTGTAAAAAGTGCTTTACCTGTTTATCTTTCTTTTTGGATTGTTTTCGTTTATTAAAAAGGTGAAAAAATTTGTTTTTGCTTATTTTATCTACGTTTAAGAAAAAACAGAGTTAAGTTAGTTACTTATTAAATACGATAAATTTTATTTAAGAGCAATTTTATTAGTATTAGGGTAAAGCGTGGACTATATGAACTAATTTATTTTGGTTCTGTTTGAATAACAAACAAAAATGTTGTTTCTGGGCTATTGTTAGTGCAATAAGTAAACCATATAATACTGCTTAACAAGAATATTCTAAAAATAAAGGGACCTGATTAAACCTTATATTTACTTTAAATTTTTGCAAAATTAGCCTTACCTGTTTATCTTTTTTTCTGTTTAGAAAAAATATGAAATAGTTTTATGTTTTCGCTTATTTATTTACGTTTAAAAGAAAAAAAAACAGGAGATGTTAGTTAATAATTAAATAATATTGATTATATGGACTATTTTTTGTTTTGTTTTAAAGGCTCGTTTTCATGTGAAGATAGTCTCGTAACCTTATTGCCATAAAAACAGAAGTCGCGACATTTTAAATCATGTAAACTTTCATGTTGTTGTGAGGACAATTTGACATCAGATTTTAGTGTCATGGCAATAAATTCGCGACATTATCGTAACATAAAAACAAGCCTTAATAACAAATAATTTTTTTTTAACTTTTTCTAAGAAAAGCTTAAACCGAGAAAGGTTGACCAATTTGTAAGGTAAGGTAGATCAGCCACGGTGGGCCCAGCACTGATTCAACCCATGAACTCCTGCACATCTGAGGTTTTTAGATTATGTATCTCCATGACCTAGAATTATTTAAACAAAAAAAATTAAACTCTTCGGCCTTGTTTTGACTTTGGTGAGCGCAGATTAATAAGTAAAATATACAGGGTGTCCGCTAATTAATGGTACACAGAAAAACCCCAGATTTCTTAGTCAAAATATTAAGATTTAACCAAACATACCTATATTCAGAAGCTGATAATAAGAAAGATACAGGGTATCAAAGTAAAAAAATATTTTAAATATTTTTGATAATTTTTGAATATTTTAGTAAAACTCGATATCTAAGGGTTTTTTGACATGATCTATTAGGAGCTAATAATAATTTTTATGTTCAAGCAATTATTTAAATTTCTCTAAAACATCTTAACTTTTTTATTCTACTCTGTATGTACCATCTAAGTAAACCAGTAAACTCCCCTATGCTTTCTACACAAAAAAGGAAAAAAGGTATACTTCATAAGAATGGCTCCGAGCAACCGTTTTCAAGATATTTACATTTAAGTGTTTTAGTGCAACCAAAAAGTATATGGAAGAATACATTAAATCATTCGTTTATTAGAAGGCAGTTGTAGTTATGACTAATACGCTGTTTTTAAAGGCATTTTTTGGTGCATTAAACCACTTAAATTTAAATATCTTGAAAACGAAGCTACTCAGAGCCATTCTAACAAAGTATACCTTTTTTAGAATGGCTCTCCATTGGGAAGTACTGGTTAACTAGTTGAATAGGATGCAGATTTCTGATGTTTCAGATTTTATGTGGCACATCCGGTTTAATCGAAAGTGCTCCTAACTTTGCTATTTTAAATGGAACAACCTTTATATATTTAAAAAATAAATAAATTCTACAGGCAACAAAAAAAAATACATTTACCACATGTTATACCTATGTTAATTAGTTTAAAAAATATATTTCAAAAAAGGTCATGTTAACCGCCATTTTTATCAATGTTTAAAAAACATATGATGATAGAAAAGGACTAATGCGATTTTTGCAAATATTTAAAAACCCTATAATCTGTTTCTGTCATCCCACCAAAATTTCAAAATCGTGTAACATTTTTTAAGACAATAACAGGCTTGCTAGTAATCTTGTGGGCACCCGGTATATTAGTACTAGACTGAAGTGTCGACAATATGACTTAATTAAAAAGATGTGTTATTAAAATCGTTTGGAGAAGTATGTTCTTTGTTAATTCATTTTGACCCTGTACTGTCAAAATAATATTTTAATTATCAAGATTCACTTTGCAAGTTTAGTTTAAATTAATTAATATTGGGACCTAAAAAACCCTAATGTCGGAAATTTAAAAGTGAATAGATGGCAGTTTAAAAGAACATTTTTTTGAATATACATATGTCCATAGATGGGGTTTACTGGTTAACAAAAGAACAAAAATTTAATAAAAAAAAAAGTTATTCTTGATGAGAAAAAAATCTTCCCCATAAAAATGATTCACGAATACACAGGGAGTGAAAAAACTTTCTCAAAAGTAAACTATCTTTATTTTTCAATTTTAAGCAAAATAAAAAAATATATATATATTTAGAATAGCATTTCAAATAACGTTATTTATTTTCAGTGATATCAAAAACTTTTTAAAACTTGTTTTGCTGTTAGAAATCAAAAATTATTTTAAGTTTTCATGATAATTTGGCACCCAGCCTTCTTAAAACTTAGAACCGTTAACTTTATTTTTCTGAGGTTTTAGGTTTTAAAATTAATATCTTTATAGAATAAAAAGGAAAAGGGGAAATTTAAAAAGTGCACTGTAATTTTATTGCTTCTAATTTAAAAATAGGGACATTTTATTACAAAAAAACTTTACTTATTAAATCTGGCATAAAACATGTTTAAAGGCACTGGCTAAATAACCGCTAGCGGTTTAGCTAAATTATAAGAAGAAAACCGCCGTCTGGTGGTTTTATCTATGTACGTACATGAAAAAACGCCGAAGATGTTAACTAATTTGCTATTACCGGCGGTTTATACTTATTTTATCGGTAGATGACGCCGTCCGGCAGTTTTGCTCATTAAAACTATTAAAAACCACCGAATAATAGTTAAAAATTATTCTAAACTTAGTAATTATTCATTTTTCTGTGCCAAAAGCGTTAAGTTTTTTTGTGTAGTCTTTTTGTTTAATATTGTAGGCTAGTTTATAGCACCTTTTGGAAAAAAATTGGAAAGTAGTATAGCGGTATGGAAACAGGCAAATAAAAGTACTGTTGTATTTATTTTAACATTTCGTTGCCGAATTGCTACCTTATCAAGGGCCTTTAATTAAAAAAGACACATTACAAAACTCTTTCGTCACATAGACCCAATATTTTACAACACCAAAAAAATATTGTCAGGCAGAAAAGGCGAAGGACGTCATCGTCAGCATTAAAGTCAGCAAATAAATCGACGCTCGCAAATAAGAACATCATCTCCGATTTTTGGCGGAAATGAGTTAAGAACACTTTCTTATGTAAAAATATTTTCTTTTCAAATAAAAACACATTTATTAAAAAATTTTGGAAACATTGTACTTTTTTTGAAAGAGTAGTTTTATCGTATCCAAAATGAATAGAAAACTTCCCTAAATATTATCGTAACATTAGTTACAAATTTGCTAAGCGAGACCAGGGGCGGTCATGGCGCCCCCTTGGATGCGACATCCTTTCTATTTCATTGTGTATCATGTCTAATGGCAAATATGGGCATTTATTGAGGTTCCCCCAAAGTTGGTCCGAGGGGTGAGGCTGATGATGAAATTGAAGGTGAGGACCTTTTCAAATACGTGGGAAGGAGCTTTTTGTGTAATTTTATAAAAAGAATGAAAGGTGAAAACAATAAAAAGAGGTAAGAGGACCTTTTTTTTGCTCTTTAAAAAATTTGAACCTCTTTTAAAATTTTTTGTTTTTTGCCACATCACACTCTTCTCCTCGGCCCATGCCCCCCTCAGAAAGTCGATATGACCGCCCCTGAGCGAGACACAAAATAAGTATTTACATCGCATTTAGATTTACAACAGGGCGGTAGAAAATATTATTAAGAAATAACAATGTATATCCACATACGATAATTAAAAAAGCATACTAATATATTGTAATTAGACCTACGATGTTAATATTTTTGTCACAAGAAGTGGCGTTACTTAAAAAGATTGTCAGTAGTTATATCGTATCTTTAGATATAATTATTCAGCTTTAAAACTAGCAAACAGTTACATCGTATCTTTTTAAAATTATCTTTAAAAACTATTATGGCTTATTTAAACTACATGTTTATAGAAAAAGGTTCCTTTATCATATTTTTAGTCTCTTACAAAATATTTCTGTATACTTTTAAAAATCTTGCTGTGTCTCAGTAACGATCCTTCACTTACAGAAAAGCTTCCCTCTCTTGCCCATCGTGGGGCTGTGGGGGATCTATCGCATTTTTATAGGTACTTCTATGGCTTCTACTCTAAAGAATTGTTCAGTATAGTTCCTCCACTTACGGTCACAACAGAGAAATCCGTGGTTCCGCGCGTATGCATCCCTATACGGTTCAACTGGACAGGCCCCGAACCTCCCACTTTGTTCGTTCTTTTATCCCTAGAGTTTGTAGAATGTGGAACCTGCTGCCCGCGGAGGTCTTTCCTTTCCCCCAAATCTTCAAGTATTTAAGTCCCGTGTCAACAAACTCCCTCTTACCTCGCTTAAGACACCCACGGTACGTTAGTATTTAGGCTTTTAGTCTTCGTGGTTTGTCCAAAGATAAAAAAAAGAAAATTGTTAAAAATGTTCTAAAACTTTAATCCCACTTATTCAAAAACTGTCATTATAGAGTTACGATGTTCTTATTCGTCGAAATATTACTTAAAAATTCTTAAAAAGTGAAAAAATCTAAAAATTAAATTAAAAACAATAAAAAATAAAAATAAAAAAAAGTATACAATATTATCAATTAAAAAATATATAAAAAAGTTAGTTATCTATGCGGAATTCAAACTCGGAACCTGTAGCTAACGTGTCAACACTTGTAACCCGGTAGCTGTGGGCCAACTTGAATTATTTTTGTTAAACGGTAATAATATGATTAATAAAAAATAAGAAGTGTTTATAATTTATTTGCCTTATATGTTTTTCTTTTCCTGAGAGTTTGTTTCATCCTTAATACATGCATGCTTTGATTGGTAATACTTTATTTTCAGTTCTATGAAACGATTAGTATTTTTTTTCTTGCCGCTAAAATACTGCTGGCTTCTCTTTTCCAAAAAGGTGTAAATTTTCTTTATATATATAGAAAGAGCTTCGACAAAATCTTCGTAGGAGTCAAACGTGTCTTACAGTTTTATTTTTGTTTGTTAATCAATGATAAAAATAATATTAAACAATAGACCAAATAATAATTAAAGTTAGGTTAACTTTAACTATTATTCGGCGGTTTTCAATAGTTTTTATAAAAAAAATCTTCGAACGGCGACATCTAAGAATAAAGAGGGTAAAAACCGCCGGTAATAACAAATTTATTTACATTTTCGGTGGTTTTCATATACATAAGTAGATAAAACCGCAGGTTGGCGGTTTTCTTCTTATAATTAAACAAAACCGCCGGCGGTCGTTTAGCCAGTGCCTAAATTAAATCGTGACTAAATTGTGAAATCCTAAATTTTCAATATCAACACCGTCAAATATGTACCTAATTTTATACCTAAACTTAATTACAGATGTGTAAATGTGTGCCAAGCAACTAATCGTGACAAAGTTCAATATCACCTCTTAACAATGCTTTTTAATAAGACGTCTCGTAAAGCGATAATGTTATTATGAAAACCCTCATAAAACTTTCTTTTATAGGTAAAAAATAAGCAGCCCGAAGCGGTTTATCACCCATATAAATCAAATCTCCCCAACCTCTTTGTGGGGGATTTCGGCTCGGTATCTGCTTTTGCTATACGCTTTCTACACTCCATTTCAGCTAAAATACTTCCAATTTTCGGTAACTACCTTCATATTATGTTTTCGACATTATTTTTATTTTCGCTTAACAGCAGAGCTTTTGTTTTGGATTGATTTTTTTATGGAATCTAAGGAGATCCAATTATTTATAAAGTAAACTAAAGTGTGTGACACACACAAATATTTGTTTAATGTATTTTAATTTTGTACAACAAAATTTACGAATATAATATACAGGGTGTTTCAAAATAGGTTACCAATATTTTAAAGTTTCAATGTACTAATCAATATGCAAAAATGGTTTATATACATCCAAATCAAATTTCCCCAACCTCCTGGTGGGGGATTACGGCTTCGTATTTGCTTTTGCTATACGCTTTCTACACAGCATTTCAGATAAAATACTATATAGTATACGGATGTATACGTGCGGCACCACGAGTTTCTCTGTTGGGAGCTGCAAGAGGAGGGACTACTGGATAATTCGTCGGAGCAGAAGCCGTAAAAGTATCTATAGAAGAGCGATAGATCTTCCACAGCTCGACGATGGGCAAGAGAAGGAAGTCTTTGAGTAAGTAAAGGATTATTAATAAGACGAACAGCCCTTCTTTCAATGGCATCAAGAATGCTGAGGGTTGTAGGGGATGCCATTCCCCAGACATGAGAACAATATTCCAGAGAGGGTCGAATTTGGGACACATACAAAGTGTATAAATTGGAAGGGGAAAAATACTTTTGGCTCCAAAAAGAAATCCAAGCTTTTTGACGCCGCGGTGGCTATAGATACAATGTGTTTATGCCAGTTAAGGTTATTTTCAAATGTGACGCCCACAAGGTTAAATGTGTCCCCGCTCTGCAAAACCTGGCCACTCATAAGCAAAGGGTGAGTGTTTGATGACTTTTTTGCGACAAGGAACATGATTGTGTTTTGGATGCATTAAATTGAACGAGATTTTTGGCGCCCCAATTCAATATCAAATTGAGGTCCTGTGAAAGAGATTATCTGCATCGCCCTGCGTTTGCCTTCCAAATCGGGTTGAGAGATTGGCTTGGGAACCTGAAAAGTGGAGTGAAGGGTACTATCGTCAGCATAACTATGAATGGGATTGGTTGTGGAAGAAAGAAGGTCGTTGATGTGAAGAAGAAACCAAGTTGATGCTAGTACTAAACCTTGAGGCACTCCAGCATTAATTTCGTGAAAGCTTGAAGAGTGGCCATCAACAATGACTGATATACGTCGATTAGAAAGATAACTGGAGAGCCAAGAGCAGAGTTTAGTTGGAAGACCATAGAAGGGAAGTTTATTAAGAAGTGCGTCATGCCAGACTTGGTCGAAAGCTTTAGATATATTAAGGGCAACGATCTGGGACTCACCTAGAAACTCAAGAGACTTGTTCCAGTTGTGTGAAACGAAGAAAAGAAGATCTGCTGTAGATCTCTTGTGACGAAATCCGTATTGCCTGTCATGAAAAAATTTTATGTTTTTCTAAATACCTAAGAATTTGCGAGTTAATGTTTCGGAAATATGGTCACTTAAATCTAAATAAAATTTTCATTACTTCTACAGTCTCAGTTTAGTGCCGTAGGTAGGTATAATGGAAATGATATCTACTCTTTTTCAGATTTTAGAGGTCATATTTTGAAAACAATTAAAGATTGATATACCAAATTTGGTATTTTTGTAAAGATTTTTAAAAGACCTTTTTAATATTGACATAATATTCAAGGTGCTCCATTTAAAAAATTAAAATTTTCTTTAACACACATTTTTGGTTTACCTTGTATCTGCAAAATTATATTTTTTGACGGTTTGGATAATGTTCTAAAACTTTTGTATTAAAGTTTCTTTCTACCTTGTATAATAAACGAGGTAGGTAGTGTCTTAATATACGGATCAACCCTGTACAGTGAAACTTCTATTACTCGAACCTCCACAACTCAAAATTTTCTCTAAGTCGAAGTTTATTGCTGTTCCCTGCTTATTTTCTACAATTACCGTGTATTTTAGTCTCTATAACTCCAAATTATCTAACTTAAAAACCCCACAACTCGAAGCAGAAAATTCGCCGAGTGATACATAAGTCTCTATAAGTCGAAATTTCAAGTCAAGGTCAAATTGAAACGAATATTTTTTAGGTAGGATGGCCGCCACAACGCAAGCGTTTCGTTTTGTGTTCTATTGGAAATCCCCGAAAAGCCAGCCGGGATTTAACCAGTAAGTGTTTTATCATATCTGCGAGCACTGTGGAAGACTGAAAACCGCCGACGCAAGCGCCAGAGCCATTCACATTACCAGCAACGCTACCCATTACGTATAACGTTCCGGCGCTTGCGTTCGCGGTTAACAGTCTGCCGCGGTGCTTGGAATCATACCTTTGCTCTTTAGCACAGTCAACAGTGCGTGCACGGTTCGTAAAATGTCGCCACCACGAAAACTTAATAAATTGACAATTAAAAAAAAGATTGAAATTTAAAAAAGTAGGGAACTAAAATAAAATACATTCAGTTAGGGTTAAATATGAATGAAAATAGAACGGATTACATTTTTAATTTACTTGTGTAGGTAAAGAAATTTTACGAATTGGATTATGGAAAAAAATTGATCAGAACTTAATTGCAAATTATATTAAAAAATAACATTTTGCGCTAAAATTTTAATTGTCTAATATATTATTAAGTTAACTATGTACTTTTATGGATTATTAAATTTTAAAACATGTTTACTTATCATTATACTATTTTTAATGCAATAAAACATTTTTGGGTAAATCATCTTCTTACTAATATTCTTTAACTTGAAATCTCTTTAACTCGAAGTAAATTGGTGGTCCCTTGAATTTTGGAGGTTTTACTGTACTTAAAAAAATAGAGTTGGAATTTTACTAAATGTGTCAAAAAATTTGGGGTAATTTATTATTATTCTTTTAATAAATATAGCCTTAACCATATCTTTGTAGGCAACTTTATGACAATAGTTTTGTTTAAATATTATAAAATAACATAAGTTTTATTTCAAATTCTTTCAAACATATTTTAATACTTTAAGCACCAAATAATAACAGTTTCATTTTTAATACAGCGCAGCGGGTGGTTCGTCGCCAAGCGGAACATAGGAAATCACTTCATCAATCATTAATTAAAAAGTTACGTAAAAATATTTACCTAATCGTCCTTAACATCCTAACAAAATAAGCTATAGTAGCAAAGCAACATTGGTTATTAGATGGAATAAAAAATATTTTATAATATTTAACCTAGTAACACCTTTTAGCAGTGTAATTTTTAAATTTGTCATTTGCTTAAAATGCATTCTCACGTTTCGGTATAAATTATCTTTAGTTTTTGGGTTTAAGCGTAGACTTGAAAAATACTAGATTCGTCCATAAAAAATGTTTATATTGTTTAAATTAATATGATATAGTACGATTTCATTTTTTACTATAGTACCAAAAGTAAGCTACAGTTTTTTAATATTATTTTTTCTATAAAAAGTTGGTAAATCTTTTTAAATACTGATCCTTTCTTTTTTCAGGTAAAACCAAAATCCCTTCTTTCTTTTTCATTTATCATCCCTATTCTTCTTCATCATCACATTATACTGTAGGCTGCAGGTCTAGAAACTCTAAGCACGTGTAGCTCACTTGCCTCCTGCGGTCAACAAGGATATGAGCCCTTTGCGTCTCGCGGCACTGATCTTTTTTTTCTGGTTTGGTCACCTCGATTAAAATGCGTAATTATTTCTTCTTTTTTATAGACGGCAAAAAGCCGCCTATATCTCCCAGTGATATGTTGTTGTCGGTGGGTTGCCGTTTTCAAAAAAAATTATTACATAAATACTGTAAAAGATAAAAACTTGAAGTTTTTAGAAAAAAATTAGCCACATAATGAGGCAACTGTCAAACAAATTTCAAAACAATTGAAGAAGGTTAAGTACAGGGTTTATCAAAAAATGTGACTTTTCAAAAAACGAGGTGAGCGTAATCAATTATCTGTTCAGTGTTTTATTTTATCTATACGAAATTTAGCATACAGATCGAAAATGGTCCCGGTCAGAACCTCGTTGTTTTTGGATTTATTCGGATAATTAGCAAAAAGCTATTTGCGTTCTTGTTTAATTAAGGAATAAAAAAATAACTAACCATGATCTTTAACTCTGTAATAATAACAGAACTATTGTAATGCCATAAGACTGACACTGATTTAAGAGTCTTTACACATGGGTTTTATTTTAGTGAAGACTATTTAAAATGCAAGTGAATTATCCCATAAGATATTTAGTTTAAGGTAATAAAATTAAAATAAAGGGTTTTCTTACCGGGGCCACTCCTCGGCCCGGCCACCTGTACCTGCCGGACGCAAATGAACCATAATTTTTTTTGAGACCAGGACGCAACTGGGTTATATTTATGACCACGGGACGCAAGTGACCGACGGGGATATTGTATTGTAGTTAATGGGGTAGTTCAGCTTAAGCTAGCCTTTCTTCCACTTGGACCTAGAAAGATCTTTTATGGATACCCTACATAAGTTAATTCTCTTGATTCTCAAACTTTCCGCGAAGTTACAAATATTTTAGGGAGTTAGCCTTATGGCGGGTAAGGGTAGTCTCGAAAAGTCCTTAAAAATGTTCTTATCAAGTCCATTTCATTACTGGGTCAGGTACTTAAAGCCAAAAGAATAAAAAAGTTGGGCATCCTGAAGGTTGCAAATAGAACCTAAAATAATATACGCTTAATAAATTTTTGCTTTACAGTTAAATATTTTATTTTAAATATAAAGTAAGTAAAATGTTAACACGTATGAGTTATCTGCTTTTTGAAATAAACGATTTAATAAAAACCTAATTAATATGACCCCTCAGGTCCTCTCCAAGATACAGACTTTACGACCCCGAGGTACCCTAGTTCGTTTGTGACGTCCAAAACTTTCATTGATCGGTTGTGGAGTGGCGAGTGCTGGGAGTGCTGAATGCTATGTTGGTTTTGTGATCCAGCATGGCAAGAGACTGATGTGACCATGCTCTAACGAGGCGCGAGCCACTCCATATGTCAGCAGGAACCAGCCCCTTCGGGCCTTGATCAGGAATAATTGGTAGGTGACTGTAGACATCGGAGTCTGCAGCGCACCGAGCGAGCTCTAGTGCGTCCGCTTATTCCGGCACTGGTAAAGTGATGCTTACCTCGCAAAACACTCAAACGAAAACAGTCTATATATACACAAAATATTTTCACAAAGTGTATTCAAACCGATAATAAAAAGATAGAGTCCAATACCTTTAAACTCGAATGGGACTTGTTAGAGAGAAACAACAAACTACAAAAGATTTATGATATCCTTTCCACATCTGCGATTACCCCCATTCCTCGATAGAGGCAAACAAACTAATATCCATCGTCTACTCATTAGACATACATACCTCACCCACTCATATCTTCTAAAATCTGAAAATCATCCCTTATGTCCACTGTGCAACAACCCCTTAACTGTTAAACACTTAATGAAATCGTGCAAAGACTTGATAAATACAAGACTCCACTTCAGCATCGATCAAAGCAACATTAAAAAGCATTGGAACCTTCAAGCAAAAACTTAATATTATTGTTAAGACACATAAACGCTCTGCACCTTATTTAAATAAAATACAGAATTAACGTATGTCCTAAAAGTTTTGGCACAAAACTCATTGTCTTTAATTTTAACAAAAACAAAATAATATCAAGTTGCCTTTGAAAACAAAAGTTTATTTACTTTATTTACTGTCAGTTGAGATTTATTTATTTTGAAGTTTTCGCTTTAAGATGTCGTATAAATTAGAAATAAGAAAAAGTATTGTGACGTTGGAATTTGAATTATATATGGGGCCACTATTACGTCACTGGGGCAAATATACCATATGGAACTATCTTCTTGGGACAATGAGACCGGTGGACCATCAAAACTAACTTTGCATTTTTTTAAAACCCAACTTAACTTATTTGACTAAATAAATTTAGTACGGGCATATCCCTAGGGATAGCCCGTACGGGGCTTAACTAAAACTTTAACTTTATGCTTGACTTCACTAACTACCTACTTCTTATCTGATAAACAATCTCCTTTTAATTTCTTTCTCTCTTCTTTAAATATCAAATTTTCCAGTGTTTGTTTTGCATTTCTACGCTACCCAGTTTGTTTAATGTTTTTATTTTATTATTATAAGAGTAACCTAGAAAATTGTTTGATTTATACTTTTTAAACCTTGACACCTCACGTATATTTTTATGTACCAAATTTCCCAATGTTAAGTAACCCAATTAAAATTTAAATTTCCCAAAAATGTATATTTTTAAAATTCCCAAAATGTAGACTTTTTTATACTAGGTGTTCACTGAGCTTCCTCAGGGCCGCTTAACTGTCTTGTACCCCACCATTCAAGACCATACTTCAGAGCTCTTCCCCATACTAGAGCTGCGGCTTCCAGTGCTAATGCAGCCTCATGCTGCTTCTAAACTCCGTCTTCACGACGTAAAACAACAACTTCAACGCAAATTACTATTTCATATTCTTCTTCAACAACTCTGGCTAACACCATTTAGCCATATTTCAAAACTGAAGATATACCTTATCTTCCTTTTCTTGTAGCTACGCTGCTACCTTCTTGCAGCTACGCTACGCAACATATTTTTTCCCCATCTTCGTCATTTCACACACATTTTTTCTTCGGGGAACGGGACGCCTTTACCATACTTATGGCATTTTCTTCCACAAATACACTGAGGGGTAGGAAGGGCGTACCATGAGCGACTTTTCCTATCGCTTCACAAAGGGCACTGGAACTGGGGCGGGCACAGCTTACCATAACCGACGTTTCACAAAAGTCAACGTGGGCGCCTCCACCATATGTGACGTTGGAATTTGAATTATATATGGGGCCACTATTACGTCACTGGGGAAAATATACCATATGGAACTATCTTCTTGGGACAATGAGACCGGTGGACCATCAAAACTAACTTTGCATTTTTTTAAAACCCAACTTAACTTATTTGACTAAATAAATTTAGTACGGGCATATCCCTAAGGGATAGCCCGTACGGGGCTTAACTAAAACTTTAACTTTATGCTTGACTTCACTAACTACCTACTTCTTATCTGATAAACAATCCCCTTTTAATTTCTTTCTCTCTTCTTTAAATATCAAATTTTCCAGTGTTTGTTTTGCATTTCTACGCTACCCAGTTTGTTTAATGTTTTTATTTTATTATTATAAGAGTAACCTAGAAAATTGTTTAATTTATACTTTTTAAACCTTGACACCTCACGTATATTTTTATGTACCAAATTTCCCAATGTTAAGTAACCCAATAAAAATTTAAATTTCCCAAAAATGTATATGTTTAAAATTCCCAAAATGTATACTTTTTTTATACTAGGTGTTCACAGTATCTACAAGTTAGTTGGGCGGATACCCAAAGCTGAAATCTGTCGAATATTCCAGAATGAAAACATTTCACGCAGAACCATTTATAGAACAATAGCGGAGTGCGAGCAGGGAATACCATGTCTGAATCTCCCAAAAGTGGAAGACCACGTGCATTTACCGCACAGAGGTCAGAGAGATTGGTGAGAAGAGCAAAAACCAGATTGGAATGTCAACGACGAGACTGGCTAGGCAATACAGATCTTCTAAGAGTACGATATCGTTGGAATTGAGGAGGAATGGTCTTAAATATCGAAAGAGACGTAAGTGCCCCAAATAACAATAATTTTCTTCATTAAAAAAAAACGATAAATATTGTGTGCCAAAACTTTTAGGACATACGTTAGGACGAAAAAACCCACGAGAAAGGGTGCTAAATAGTCATAGTCACTGACACTCCCCTTAAAACTTGTAAATTCTCTCTCTCTCTCTCTCTCTCTCTCTAATTAATATAGAAGTAAGGTAAAAAAAAACAAGTATATTACTTTTCTGCAAGTCAACATAGTACGCAAAATTTTTGTTTTTCTATTCAAACTGGTATGTTTACATAGTCAAATATTTGTTAAAAATGATGTACTCTAACATTTTTTACGCCGTTTTTTTGCACGCCAATGCTAGGGTTAATTTCTCCAACAGACTAGAAGAGAAAAATTGCATGTGCTCCACAATGTGTATTTCAAGATGTTATCTTTAAAATTAATACTTGTTTAAAATGCACGCTCACGTATCGGCTCTCTAACACTCAAATTATCTTGTGCTTTTTAGGCTATTGTGGGTGCAGATTGGTAGGTAAAAGATTTAATCCATGCTCGATAGAGTATGTAAAAAATGAATGCCTGATTAAACCAAATATTTACTGACTTTTTGTAAAAGCTTGTTTAATGCTCTCACTTTTTCTTTTTTGCAAGTTTTGGCTTGGAAGTTACACGGCAAAATATAAATTACTTTTTAAATGATACTACAAGAATTTCGTACTTTGCATTGTCTTTATTTTTAATTATCCACACAACGTTTCCATCTACATATATCCGTTTTCAGGTGTAAACTAATACTAACTCCTAACGCTACTGAGTTTATAAACTATGGTTGACCATCAACCCGTGATCGAGTTAGGTGCGATCATGCGTGGGGTTGTTTACCTAGGACGCCAGCATTGGTGCACCTAAGGAATGGTTTCCAAATAGTGGGTATCTCCACACTTGGTTTCCTAAAAACATTTTCGTTGTTTTTAATAAAGACTGCTTCTTTAAATTTTTTGCTTTTTCCAATAAGGTTCCCTGTGAACAACCCGTGCTTCTGATCACTTAATCATGTACTTATACTCTTTAGACCATACATGGTCAGTGATTCCGGACTTAGATGTTTCAGCTTTCTGAGTGAGATGAGAAATGTGAAATGAAAAACATCTAAGTCCGGAACCGCTGACCATGTTTGGTCTAAAGAACATCTGATTAAGTGGTCAGAAGCAAAGGTTGTTCACAGGAAACCTCATTGAAAAAAGCGAAGTTTAAAGAAGCAGTCTTTATTAAGAACAACGAAAATGTTTTCAAAACCAAGTGTGAAGCTACCCACTATTTGGAAACCATTCCAATGCTGGCGTCCAAAGTAAGCAGCTCCACGCATGATCGCACCCCACTCGGTCACGGGTTGATGGTCTACCATAGTTATATATTTATATACGCGTTAGTAATTAGTATTGGTTTACACTTGAAAACGGACAGAAGATAGGACTGCCCGAAACGTTGTGTGAATAGTTAAAAATAAAGACAATTGAGAGTCCGAAATTCTTGTGGTTATCATACATAAAGAATCATTGTGTATCACATTAAAATAGACTATAAATAAGATAAAATATAGCAATATGAGGAAAAGAGACAATGTAACGTGAATACCGGCATGTAAACATTTCAAATTGGATGATTATCGTACATCCTTTATTGTTGCTTTACTGGCCGATATACCTTTACCTATTTCTTATACAGTATTTATAACTATGCTTTTTCATATGTACAGGGTGACCCAAATTCGCCATTTTTTTGGGAAACTTATCTTTCTGCATATTTTACATAAAAAGTGACCTCGTTTACGAGGCTCAATATCAAGTAAACCTTCAGGATGAAAACCACGATTTGCCATCTTGCGTTGTTTACTTGCTACAGCGTGTTTTTTAATTTTTGCTGTTTAATAAATTCAGCTACTCTTTATGCAGACTGCAGAAATGCTTTGATTTTTTTAAGATGGTTAATTATTTATTTTTTAATAAGAAACCTTGTATCTTTTTGAGTTTTAAAATGGCCAGACTAATTTCTTTTCCAAAATGTATTGCTTTTAAGCCGCTTTTTGGGCATTGCATATTATGTTATTTACTAAAGCCATTGTTTAGAAAGTAGGCTATAAAAACGTAAGCATGTCTAATTTTAAAAAAATCTATTTTTTTTAATCTCTGAGACAGTCCACGAAGGCCTACCTAGGTTGTCGATTCTGAATGCGCCCTTGATCTTTCCTACGTATGGCAGAGAGAAAAAAATAGGTCTAGTTCCTTTTCTACTCGCGATCCTGACTTGGTTTTTTTATGGGACTACCGCGGAAAGTGTATTTTTTAATAAAAAAGAATTTTTAAAATCGGCCCACAAACGCCAGAGTAATCGCGTAACATATACAAAAAAAACATATATCGGCGAATTAACAACCTCCTCGTTTTTGAAGTTGGTTAAAAATGCAAGCATTATCGAATTTCAAGCATGTTTTGTGTAAACAAGTTTTTGATTTCAAAGCAAGGAAAATAATGCTCAATGTACATGATGCACTAATACATCAAATGCCTTTCTGCCCATTTCCAAATATAGTTCTAACTTGTGCAAATATGACAGGAATAAGTTGATTAACAATCTATAGACTTCTTAATGGAAAAACCTAATATATTTATTTTAAACATATGTTAAGAATATTGAAAACTCAATAATTTTTGCAACCTAAATCAATCAAGTTTGCTTAAAACATTTTTCCTATGTCTTACTTTTTTGTATTTTATTTATTTGTATTAACTTTTAAACTATGTACAGGGTGGGCCAAATTCAACGCTTTTAATAGGAAACTCATTTTCTGTATGTTATACAAAACCCCTGACCCCTCATTTGCTCAAATTTTAAGCCAAATTTACTAGTGAAAACCGCAATTCGCTATGTTGCGTCGTTTACTCGCAACACGCACTAGTAATATTTTTACCCTTATTTGCGTTATTAAATTATTATTAAAAATAATTTTCCGTCATTGCAGTCCATAAAAACAAAAGTTATAACAAGATTGTTTAAAATATGTTCTGTATTGATTTGGCGGATTCATTTAATAGATGTTATTTATTTGGGTACACGCCAATTCAGAATTAAAAACCAAAAAGTCAAAAAAATTGAAATAAGTAACTAAAACACTTAAAGTCGACGTTTCGGTGACAAGTCTGCCACCGTTGTCAAGATAAAATTAAATAAATTGAAAATTAAAAAAAACCATTATTTAGGTTTTAAAATTATAAAATTTTAGCTTTATGTTTAGGAAATTCTGGTTAGAATTCCGGTTCAGAATTTCCTAAACATAAAGCTAAAATTTTATAATTTTAAAACCTATTTTGTTTAAATTTTTAATTTTATTTAATTTTATCTTGACAACGGTGGCAGACTTGTCACCGAAACGTCGACTTTAGTGGTTTAGTTACTTATTTTAATTTTTTGGACTTTTGGTTTTTAATTCTGAATTGGCGTGAACCCAAATAAATAACATCTATTAAGATTGTTTGAAGTAAAACATAATTACTTTTTTCATGGCCTACTATCTAACCAATATCAGTCATAAATGACAAAATATGCAATATCGCAGAAATGGCTAAGAAGAAATATAAAGTGTGACACATTTTTGAAAAAGTAATTTTTTTAACCATTTTAATAGTGAAAAAACATACAGGGTGTTCCATTTAAAATGTCAAAAAATAAATAAATAAATTAAAAAATGCATTACCCTAGAAAAAAACTGAAATTATATCTGCAATCTGCATAAAAAGTTACCTTAGAACTGTTTTTACAGAATTAAAATTATTTAAAAATAAAAAGTTATAAAGGATTAAAGAAAACGCAAGAAATTGGAAAACAAGCTGTAGTGAGTAAACAACGAAAGATAGCGAATTGCGGTTTTTACTAGTAAATTTGGCTTAACATTTGAGCATCGCAAATATGGGTCCGTTTCTTTGTAAAACGTACAGAAACATAAGTTTCCTATTAAAAGCGTCGAATTTAGCCCACCATGTACAGGTTATAATTAACTTAACTTGTGATAAAGCTAGAATTTTAAAAGTTCATGCTCACAAAAAGTCTCTAGAGGATTCTAGTCCAGAAAACCGACAGGCCAGCATTGAAGCAAGAAACTACTACAATCAAACAATTTCTAAAGCCAAACACTCCTTCGACAATCGTTTTAAAAACAAAGTTCTTTCTTGCTTAAATGGCAGCAAATCTTTCTGGTCCTTTGCGAAAAACATAAGTAGGAATTTTGTACCAGTTCTTTTCCGCCACTAGCTTTGGAAGATGAAATTGTTTTTACCGCTAAAGGAAAGGCAGAATTATTTGCTAAACAATTTGCTGCCAATTCAACCCTTGACCCTCCCGTAAATCATCCAATTCCAGCGGTTACCCCAGTTCCTCATAATATGCCCGATATTATTTTTAAGGTAAAACACATTAAGCGCATCCTTTCTTCCCTTAACACTAAGAAATCGTCTGGACTGGATGGCATACCAGCAATCATTTTAAAAAAATGTGCTCCAGAACTTGCACCAATCTTAACTCGGCTCTTTCGAATTTCTTACGACACAGGTATCTTTCCGGAAAGCTGGAAAGCTGCACGTATTCAACCTATTCCCAAGAAAAGAATCTAAATCTCTTCCATCTAACTATAGACCAATTTCAATTCTCTCAGTTCTTTGTAAAGTAATGGAAAAATTAATTAATTCACAAATTCTTAAGTACTTAGAAAACACAAAATTTTGCATGACAGGCAGTATTGATTTCGCCACAAAAGATCTACAGCAGATCTTCTTTCCTTCGTATTACACTGCTGGAATAAGTCTCTTGAGTTTCTAGGTGAGTCCCAGATCGTTGCTCTTGATATATCCAAAGCTTTTGACCAGGTCTGGCATGTCGCACTTCTTAATAAACTTCCCTCCTATGGTCTTTCAACTAAACTCTATACTTGGCTCTCTAGTTATCTATCTGATCGTCGTATATCAGTTATTGTGGACGGCCATTCTTCAAGCTTTCACCAAGTAAATGCAGGAGTCCCTCAGGGCTCAGTTTTGGCATTTATTTGCCCATCGTCGGGCTGTGGGGGATTTATCGCTTTTTATAGGTACTTCCATGGCTCGTGGTTCCGCGCGTATGCATCCCTATACAGGCCCCAAACTTCCCACTTTGTTCGTTCTTTTATCCCTAGAGTTTCTAGGTTGTGGAACTTGCTGCCCGCAGAGGTCTTTCCTTCCCCCAAATCTTCAAGTATTTAAGTCCCGTGTCAACAAACTCCCTCTTACCTCGCTAAAGACACCCACGGTACGTTAGTATTTAGGCTTTTAGCCTTCGTGGTTTGTCCAAAGATAAAAAAAACTTATAATAACCTTGCTTATAAATAATAAAATATATTGCTATAACCTGCCTTATATTATTATTCCCATAATAATATAGTAAAACTTGCACCCAACATGCTCCGACACTGGAAGCTTATTTTCTAGAAATACTCAACTAAACCATTGTTAAAATGTTATGTCATTAACAGAGTATGTAGGACCAAATACCTAAAAACTACTCGTTTATTGTTTGGTTTACATTAAAAAAAAATGTAAA
Source organism: Listronotus bonariensis (assembly GCA_014170235.1). Lineage (NCBI taxonomy): Eukaryota > Metazoa > Arthropoda > Insecta > Coleoptera > Curculionidae > Listronotus > Listronotus bonariensis. The sequence goes on from JACEGR010000792.1 coordinate 93,365, forward strand.
ATACACGTCCTGTAATAATACCATTTTGGAATTTATTATATTCAACTGTGCTATCACGAACTAGAAAACGGAGTTTAAATAAAAATGACAATAAATAAAATTAGAGTAAATATTTTTACTTTAAAAATTCAGTTTTATTTTATTTGAAGTAATTAATAATTAAAATTTCGCTTTGGTTATTGTTAATAATGATGTTCTCATAATGAAGTTATTTAGCCTGAGCACTAACAAAAATGGAATTAATGTGGTATAAAAAGTGTAGATTTTAAGAACTCTTTATTATTTTGTATTTACGTAGGGTGTTCAAAAGTTTTGAGATACTTTGTAACTAAACGGTGCAGGAAAGTAACATTGATGTTTTTTGTTTGTACATGTCATGACATGTCGTAGTCCTACATAGTTATTAGTAAACTATCAGTTTTGCGCCAGTTCGTGTCCAGCGATTTTAGCGCAACGGCGCGGCGTCGTGGACGACTATCGAGTGCCGTGCAATTTTGAAATACAACTTTTCACGTGGGTTATCTCAAGAACAGTGTTTAGAAGAAATGAAGCCTATACTTGGTGATGACTGTCCATCTCGTGCGACCATATACAGATGGTACAAACAATTTCAGTGGGGCTCGTTTTCGCTTGAAGACGCCTTACGCTCAGGTCGACCGTGTGAAGTAGTTACCCCAGAAAATATATCTGCCGTCCAAAAAGCTATAGAAACAAACCGACGAATTACCTATCGACAGTTAGAAGAGACATTGAACATTAGTTTAGCAACATTACACACGATCATATATACATGAGCACTTGGGTTTTAGAAAAATTTGTACTCTTTGGGTTCCACACAAGTTAACTCCCGAGCAGCAGTAACAAAGAGTGAATTGGTGTAAAAAATGATGTCCAAATTCCAGGAGGTTAAATCTAAAGACATAGTGTCGATCGTCACGGAAGATGAAACTTATCTTTATTATTACGACGTCCCAACTAAACAACAGAATAAGATATGGGTTTTCGAAGGTGAAGAAACTCCCACCGAAGTTCGCAAATTAAGATCTGTAAAAAAATAATGATAGTTGTTTTCTTTGGTACAAGAGAAATAATTAAACGTGTTGTACTCCGAGAACAGAAGACCGTAAATGCTCTCTGGTACACTACAGTATGCCTTTCAAAACTTATAGAAGAGTGATTCGCCCAAACTCGCAAGTCGCTAGCTAGTACCTTCATCATGACAATGCCCCACCTCATCGAGCTGAACTTACCAGTCAATTTTTGACAGATGCAGGCTTGACACTTTTGGAACATCCGCCTTATAGCCCCGACTTGGCGCCGTGTGACTTTGGCTTGTTTCCTTTTGTCAAGAGCCAACTGAAAAAACAAAAGTTTAAAACGGAAGACGCGCTACTGGAGGCCTGGGATAAAATATGCGCTGAAATTTCAAATGAAAAGTGGAAAGCTATTTTCAGTGACTGGTTTGTTAGAATGGAAAAGTGTATTCAATGTGGTGGAAATTATTTTGAAAAAATCAAATAAATGTACGTATATCTCAAAACTTTTTGAACACCTTACGTATTTAGGTTTTAATTATCAGAATTATTTTTGATTAATAAAATCATTATTACTTATAAATAAATAAAGTTACTTAAATGCAAGTAAAACAAATTGATGGCGGTCTCAGATGTCCGTTGTATTATTGTGTAGCTGTGATATATCCAAAACAAACGAAAAGCTTTGTGCTTTTACCATCCAATGTATCGTGTTGCGGCTAATGTACGTTGACTGTGTTAAAATGTAGCTTGTACATTGCAGTAGAAAATTTGCCATAGCTTGCGTATAAATAAAGTACTCTGACAAATAAAATGATATTTTCTATAAATTTTATTTAGCCGTTAATGTCATTAAGTTAATAAAACTACTTAATGTTCGATATTATACAGAAGTACTTTTTTTATGTTTTTGAAGGAAAAATAAACAGAATATTGTATATTCTTTTAAAATAAGATAAACTAGTTTTAATTTAATTATATAATTTTAATAACAGTGTAAATCATTAACCAAATAAATGTACCAATATTTGCCAAAAAATTAAATTCTTCGGTTTAAATCAAAATGAAAAAATGACGGCCTCAGATTTACACAACAATACTGTATCGATCCGATAAACCGAAATAGTCGACAGCTTTGTTCTTTAACATCACCACAATCGTGTTTCATTGATACACGAACGTACATGTGTACATACGTGCCTCTGGCTGTATTTAAATATAGCCAACCAAACGTGGATGGAAAGTTTAGTAGTTCCAGACAAAAATGTATGGTTTGAAAATAAATAAAATACAATCTAAACTAATCAGCAGTTGCACGTATTTTTTGCTAACGGATACAGCACTGTTATATAGGGGTTTATTTATTGTAGAAAAAAAAGTTTCAAATTTTGTGGAAAAACAAGCTTTATTGCAAACGATGGTTGATCAAGTAGCAGGTTTTTTGGTGCAAGGAATTGTCTGCTTACTCTGTCACTCTGTCAGCGCTAACTATTGTACGCAGGGCCGTATTAAGGGTATGAGGCGCCCTAGGCTAGAATTACCACAGCGCCTATTTTTCTACAAAAAAAATTTTAAAGAGCAAAAAAAAAAAAGGTTCTTTTCTCCATTTCAGTCTAAAACAAGGTCCGTCTATTTAATTTATATCCCCGCAGAAAAAAATTACTTCTAATCCCCACCCGACCTACTAGCGCCTATTACTCCCCTGTCTAGCGCCTATTCTCTTCTTGGCGCCCTAGGCTGTAGCCTAGTCAGCACTGATTGTACGTAAAATCTATCCATGTTACAAATGCGAAGAAAATAAACAAATTCATACAGTGTGAACGTATACGCTAAAATAGGCGGAGGGCGCACTAAGGAATTACATTGGTTTAAAGCAACTATAAAGAAAAGCAAAATCGCAAAATGTCACATGGGGGGTAAAACAGATAACCCTGTCAATGCCTTACGACTAAAACGTTCTACTAAACTATAGCCACTATATTTTGATAATGAATACCTAGTAAGTAACTTCGGTTACTGTAGTTTAAAACCAATAAAATAAATTTTTATTGTGGTAACTAGGGTTACTTACTTTTAAACCAATGAAATACATTTTCTGTTCAGGTGTTTTTCTTAATTTATAGTGAACAGGGTATAGTGTGGGGTGTGGGCATTATTTGGATCCATTGCTTAATACCAGAAGATAGTGTGGCACATGTCTTTATTTTCTAAGGATTCTTATAAATATTTAGCTACAGCAAATAAGGCGATGAATCGCATTTTTAATTTGATTTTTAACACGCTTTTATTAGCTTGGGTTGTATCTATCTATCTATCTATCTATCTATCTATTTATCTATCTATCTATCTATCTATCTATGTAACGGAATCTTTGAGCCTAATTTTTCCAACTCCCAGCGATTCAATTTCTTTGAAACTTTGCACACGTATCAAGGACCGATGACAATGCAATAATTTAAAAACAGTATCCCGTTATCCTGATTAGGACCGCCAGGATAAATAAATTCCTTTACAGATCCTCTGTGTCCTAATACTACTCTTGACAAAATGGCGAAGGAATTTTTTAGTGAATAAACTGAAGCATTTATTTTTAAATATTTAACTTTAGTTAAAAATTTGGTTTTGTATTTTGTAAAACATTTCAATATCACATGACCGCAGAAAACTAATTGATATATCGAACTACAAATTAGAAAATAATTTTTCATTACAAAGAGTTTGTCACTTCAGAATAAAAGCGTGGGGTGCTTAATATATTAAAAGTTGTAACACGCTTTTACTCTGAAGTGACAAACTCTTTGTAATGAAAAATGATTTTTAAATTTTTAGTTCGGTTGCATATAAAAGCGTGTTTTTTTAGTTTTTTTAAACTATTATTTATTTTCTCCAATTGTCTTTTACAAATAACTGTTTAAATATGCCCGTTTCGAAAAAATTAAAATAACAAATAAATGATTGGTTTTAATGAAAAAAATAATTTTAAGATGTAAATCACGAAGGGAGAATTATGCGCACGTATGCGCACCTTTACCCTGCACACACATGAATGGTATTTTTTTGGATTCCAAGAAATTATACCAGTATTAAAATTAATTCTACAGGCAATTTCAAGAAAATACATGTTTCACATGTTATACCTATCTTAATTTGGTTTTTGAGAAAATGGCTTTCGAAAATGTCATGTTAACCGCGAAAACTAATTACGATAGGTATAACTATTACATGAAATACATGTATTTTCTTGCAATTGCCTGTAGAACTGGATTTTTAGAAAATATATATATGTATATATATATATATATATATATATATATATATATATATATATATATATATATATGTGTTCCATTTAAAATAGCAAAGTTGAGAGCACTTCCGGTTAAACTGGACGTGCAACATAAAATCTGAAATCTGAAACATTAAGAATCTCCATCCTATCCAACCATACATCCGACCAAAATTTCAAAATTAACACTTGTAAAACTTCTCAAGAAAATAGCAGGCTTGCTAGTAATCTCGTGGGCACCCAGTATGTGCAACATTAAATGAAATTGATATCATGGGCCTTGTCAAACGGTTAAAAAAAGAGTCTTCGACTGATGATATAGATCTAGAAATTTTTACGAAAGGAGGAGCTGTTATGATAAATAGTGTTACAAAAATTATAAATGCATCAATATTAGAGGCGGCAGTTCCTGATGGGTGGAAAATTTCAGTACTGAGTCCTATCCCGAAGGTGAGTAATACCAAAAATATAGAAGAATTTAGACCAATCAACATGAAGCCTTTAAATGAAAAACTATTAGAAATGCATATTAAAGATCAGCTTTTGGAACATTTAAAGATTAACAGTATCCTTATAGAAAACCAGAGTGGATTTCGAGATATACATTCATGTGAAACGTCATTGTAGCTGGTTATATCGAAGTGGAAAGAACTTGTGGACAAGGATCATAGTGTGGTATCAGTTTTTCTCGATTTAAAGAGGGCATTCGAGACAGTAGATAGAAAAATTTTATTACAAAAACTGGTCAAATGTGGAATTAGTAGCAATGCATACAAATGGTTTGAAGATTATCTCTTGGGAAGATATCAGTAAACAAGAGTTGATGATGTGGTTTCTAAGAAGAGAAGAGTCTGTCATGGGGTTCCTCAGGGAACAATATTGGGACCAATTTTGTTTCTCATTTTTATATTAATGACATTGACAAATGTTTTGATGACACTACAATGTTAAATTTGTTTGCGGATGATACATGTATTTCTGTAAGTGATATAAATGTTGACAGTGCAATTGAAAAAATGTCCGGAGAATTAAAAAAAGTTGAAGATTGGTTATTAAAGAATAAGCTATTTGTAAATGTTAAGAAAACAAATGTTATGATTTTAAATAACAAAACTAATGATGGTGTAGCCAAATTAAAATTGTTCAATCAAGAACTGCAATATGTTCATGAATGTAAATATTTAGGGGTAGTGATTGACAGTAGGTTAAATTTTAAGAGTCATGCTAATTTTATGATTAAAAAGGTTAACAAAAAAATAGGGTTTTTCAGAAGAATTTGTCAATCTTTGTCATTAAGGTCTCGTATTACTATATATAAAACAATTATAAGTCCGCATTTTGAGTACTGCCCTACTGTTCTGTCATTTATTAATCAGACTGAAAAAGATAGGTTGCAAATTCTACAAAATAGAGCAATGCGTATAATATTAAGAGTTGACAGATATACCAGAATTTCCCAAATACTGTCTACATTACAGTTTATGTCAGTAAACCAAAGATTAGTTATGGTAAATATGTTGTTTATTTTTAAAATAGTTCGTAGGAAGTTACCTGATTATATGTGTAAAAAAATAAAATTTGTCAATGAAATTCATCAATATAACACTAGAACAGCCACAAATATTTATGTTCCTATAGCCAAGAAAAGTGGCACACAAAATTCATTGTTTTATAGTGGTTTAGTTGAATATAATAAATTGCCTTTATATATCAGGTCTGCTTTAAATGTAAACGAATTTCGTAGATTAAGTATAGAGTTTATTAAAGAAAATTATTGATTGTTAAGTATTATAAGTAGGTTAGAATTGTTATTTTTTTTTGTAATTATTTATAGCACTTGTTGCTAATAAAACATTTTCATTATATTTCATTTTATATCATTTCATTTCATTTCATTTCATGTTTTCGGTAGTAATAAAGTACTATTCACAGTTCTTAAGAATTAATGCTTATAAGCTGTTGACGATTTTGTTTCATTTTGTCATTTCCTCATCACCTTTCCCTCATAAAATCTTATATTAATATTAATATATTATATAAGCCACTATAATATTTTTATGAACCAAGACATAAACTAAAAAAAAAGTCAATAGTGTTTTTAAAAAAATACTGACTAATAAAATTTTTTTAGAGTCAGCCATATAAGAGTTGTAGGGTTTTTAAATAGGCATGTCCTAAAAATATTTTAATAACTTGATAACTAACTAGAAAAAACTATAAAATGCTAAAAATTAGTAAAGTAATATATATTAAAATGCATTTATTTTTTATACAAGCTCTTAACAAAGTTTTCATTACTACATTAAACAAAGTTTTATTTAAAATTTACACTCTTTATTTTATTTTTATTTTAAACTGTATTTTAAAATACTATTTAGCTACCGCTTTGCATTCATTATTTGTTTGTCGCTGCATCAGATACCTTTTGAAGTTGAACATTTTTAAAACTCAAAAAGGAATACATGAACAAATAATGTAAATAAATGCAAGAAAAGCTTTGAAGTAAAATAAATTTTAAAAATTAAATAAAACTTGTTTACTTATTAATTAAATGTAAGTTAAAAAACAAATGTTTAAAAATAAGGATCTTTATTTTAAAAGATATTTTACGCTTAAATTTCGTAAAGAAGATACTGTGCACTGCAGGGACGGTCATAGGGGGAGCATGGCACCCCCCTTGGATGCGACATCCTTTCTATTTCATTGTGTTTCATATATGTCTAATGGACATTTATTGACCCCCGCCCCCAAGGTTTGTCCTAGGGGTGAGGCTGATGATGGAATTGAAGAATGAGAACTTTTTTGTGCTTTTCAATTACGTGGAAAGGAGGTATTGTGTAATTTTATAGAAAGAAGAAAGCAATTAAATTGACCATTTTATTAAGTTTTGCTTATAACACTTATTGCAGTTTGCATTGAAGTCTTTAATTCTAAAATATAAAAATATTAATATATTACCTAGAATTTGTTTAATTGCCGATGTCCTGCATTTAGAAAATTTTTGCTTAATTCGTAAAATAAGCAGTTGCCGATTCTTGTAATAGGCAAATATTTTAATTAAAATTGTTTATTTCACAAAATAGGCACAATGATTGTTTCGATTTTTTACAATTTGTCACAATTCCGTCATAACATAACAGAACCTTAAATATGCCTAACTTGCGTTTAGTAGACTACAGTAAAAAGCTCTAAAACCGATATTTTTGATTGGTTGGAAGCGCCACAGACGGTCATGCAAACTGTCTCATTGGGGTGGTCATGGTTTAGTTCAGGTTAGTTAAATTTCTCTTTTAAATTCATTAATAAATCGAATTAAAAAAATATTTAACTAACTAGAATTAACCATGACCACCCCAATATGACAGTTTTATTTACCGGTTCCGGTGCTTTTACTGTTGTCTTTTTTTTTTTTAGTCTGTTTAACACTCCACGAAGGCTTCATGCCTAAGTACCAGAGTACCGTGGGTGTCGGGTTATTAGATGTTTAACCCTTTTTCCACGCTGTTCCGTCAACGTTATCCAAGCACTGAAACATGCAATTTTATGCATTTCACAACATCTTTTAGACAACGCGGTAGTGCCACCACGGACGTTATTCTCTAAATAACTACTACCTGGGTCTGCGTTAAGTTTGTTGATTGCCAATTTCGCCTATTCGGCAAATATACATAAAATTAACCAAACGAAGTCGTTCATGGGCAATGTGTGGAGACGGTCAATAGCGACTACCGGCATGTGAAAATTTCGAATTGGATTACTAATCGTACTTCTTTTGTTGTTGCTCTACTGGTCATTATACCTTTTACTGTTGCTTATACCGTATATGTGTCGAGTTTACGTATTAAGACACAGTTTTGCCTTTACAAGAAAAATAGCAACTTCATTGCTCATTTCACGAATTAAGCAAAATATTGCCGAATACATGAAATCAGCAATTACACAAATTCGGCGTAACAAACAAAAAAATTAAAAATGAACAAAGGCCGACTTAAATAATTTTATTATTTTAAAAATCCTAAAATATTTTATAAATTTAAAAAAGGCTGTAATAAAGAATTTATTTGAGATATTATTATATTTCTTTTTATTTTTATGAATTTCAAAAAAGTTAAAGTTTCATTAGCCTAAATTATGGACATTTAAAAAGGTATTAAAAAACAACTCTAAATAAATTTTAGTTGTATCTCATGTTTTTTATAGTCCATTTTATGACAACATTTGTTTTTTAAATTTGTGTTTAGACCACAATGGACGAATATTTTTTTAATTTTAGTTGGTTTGCGCTTTGTTGATAACATTGTGTGAGTTAAATGTTGCAATAAAGATAAATTCTAAAAAGTGAAAAGTAGATAAATTGTTTTTCCTGTAAAAATAACCTGTCAAAATAAAATAAATTGTGTTTGCCGCTAAATTTTATTTTCAGTTTGTTAAAACAAGAAATTTTATTGAATAACTAGTTATTTTTGTGTTCAAACCTACCTTGAATGGCAAAAATACTGAGACCAGTTAAGCCTTTACCATTTTTTAATCAAAAAAAAAAAAAAAAAAAAAAAAAAAAAAAAACACAGAAAAAAAAATCATATAATTTATAATATTCAATAAATAATTTTTTTTCGAAAAATTACTAAATTATTTTTGTTGGTCAACCAGGGATACCAAAAATTTTTTTTTTATAAACGTTGTGGGGTTACCAAACGCAAATATCTTAAGCCGCGCTTAGACATGCAACAATTCGCCAAACATCTGCGCCCTTGTCCACCCTGTGTAGGCGGTGTTATTCAACCTATGGGGCATCTCGGTCTATTGGTAGGGTCTTTTTTCCCCCTTTCGGGTCTTCCCACCCAGGTCCGACCACCGATTCCCTAGCTGGTGCGCTGCAGCCTAGCGGCTTATTGTGCCTTGACCCTACTTTTTCCCTGTCACACGCCATTCATTCCATAACTTGGATGGTTGCTGCTCGGTCCATCCGCTGCCCCCGAGGAGAACACCGTGTTGCACTGTCCGCCGGCGATCACCCATCCCGCGCTTCACAATGCTTCACTCCGGTGATCGAGGCTGTCGACCCCACCGGAGCAGGAACAAGGGCGGTGGGGTCTTAAAAACATAAAGTTTTTTTACAAAAAATGTTTACTAATACAAAATTTAGGCAAATAATAATATAAACAACAGTTGTATTTAAGCAATTAACGCTCTTTTTAATAGCGACATAGGTATGTTACAGATCCTTTATAATATTAAAATTTGAATAAGTGAGCGAGGCTTCCCGGAACTCCCCTATAAACCTTATCAAACTGTTTGAAACCACCTATATTTTTAATAAAAATGCACGACAATGACAAATTTAACCCATACAGCATCATCAGCATTACACAAAACACACAAATGAAAAAAATTGCTAGTCATTGTGGTCTAAATCACTTCATAAAACTGCAATTAAAAATATAAATGTTGTTGTAAACCGCGGTGTGAAAATCCATTGGCTACTAATGCTGTTTTTATTGCAGGGGCTTGTTTTCAAATGCAAAGAATAATAATTGTTTTCATCACTAAATAAAATATTTGTGTACATGAGAAAAACAATAATTAGGTTTTTATAAATTTGAAAATTTGGATGATAATAGTTATTTATTAGATAAAGTGAGTTATATTACATATTTCATAAGTCACGCAAGAAAAGTTTAACGAGAAAAGTAATTTTCTTAAGTGACTTATATGTAATAACTCACGTGTCTAATACAAAATTTTATCCAACACTTTCGTATAAATCGTTTTTAATATCGAAAATAATTCGAAAACGTCATCCATTATTTGTTACTTGTCATTGTCAACACCAGCAACAAAATTTTGTATTTTTTGGAAAGCAAGCTTGTTTGGTTGTAATGCATTTTGTTGGTAACTACGGGTTTGTTTAGTAAACAACTTTGTAGATAAACATAAAAATGCTTTGCATGAAATGGAAAATTGTGAAGTTCCTGCGGAAATTTTGGAAGAAGCTGCGGTAGCGACATGCAGTTTAATTCCAGAGAAGTCAAAACTAACGTACAATAAAGAATTTGAAGATTTTGAAGCATGGAGGAAAAGGCGAGGGAGTTGGTACTATAAATGAAGATGTTATTATGGCTTACTTTCTGTTTTTATCGAAAAAAGTTGCTCCTCATCAATGTGGACCAAGTATTCAATGATAAAAACGACCTTAAAGTATATAAGAACGTGGATATAGGGAGGTATGGAAAAGTTGTCGCTTATTTGAAGAGCAATTCAAGAAATTTCAAACCGAAAAAGGCAAAAATTCTGGAGAGGCAATACATCGAAAAATTTTTGGCTGAGGCACCTGACGACGAGCACTTAATGTCAAAGGTATGAATTTACTTTAGTTTCTGGTATTAAATATTTATCTGTTCGGATTTTTATAGGTTGCATTGATATTGGGAATCGCTGGTGCATGCCGTTGTGACGAACTAACTCGCTTAAGTATTGAAGATATACTAGTAGATAAAGGCCAGTACATATATGTTTCTATACCTGATACCAAGACGAACAAATCGAGAAGCTTTACAATTTTAAAGAAGGATTTTTGGTAAATGTGCTTGAATTATTTAGAAAATATGTGTCCCTAAGGCCAGAGAACACGCCTCACAAAAGATTTTTGTCAACTTTCAAAGGCAAATGCACTAGGCAATGCGTGGGAATAAATAAAATTTCGAAAATTCCGAGAGTAGTTGCTCATTATTTGCAACTACCTGATGAAATCTTATATAGTGGTCATAGCATGCGGCGTTCTTCAGCGACACTTCTAGTCAACGCTGGGGCCGATATCACCAACCTTAAACGCCATGGCGGGTGGAAGTCTTCTACCGTGGCAGAAGGATATTTAGAAGATTGCATCTCTAACAAGTTTGAGATTGCAAGACGAATACAGGGTGAAGAGCGCACCAAGGCAAGTACTAGTGCTAAAAGACTTCCTGAAGAACACTCCGCACAACGTTGTCCAAGATAAATCTAATATAACAATTACTGTTAATATAAACACCAATAAATTGTAGTATAATATATTAGTTGTTTTATGTTATTTTTTTAATTGTGAAATATTGGAAGTAAAAAGTCACTAAGTGAGCTAAAGTGTATAATTCACTAGTGAGCTAAAGGGTACTTTAGCTCACTAGTGACTTATAAGTACACTTTATATCCTCAAAATCTGATCAATTATGTAGATATTATATGTAAGTGTTGGATAATAGTTATTTATTAGATAAGTGAGTTATATTACATATAAGTCACGCAAGAAAAGTTTAACTCTCGAGCCCGAAAGGCGGCAAAAATTTTATCCAACACTTTCGTATAAATCGTTTTTATCCAACACTTACATATAATATCTACATAATTGATCAGATTTTGAGGATATAAAGTGTACTATAAGTCACTAGTGAGCTAAAGTACCCTTTAGCTCACTAGTGAATTATAGACAATAAAAATTTTGTTGCTGGTGTTGACAATGACAAGTAACAAATAATGGATGACGTTTTCAAATTATTTCCGATATTAAAAACGATTTATACGAAAGTGTTGGATAAAATTTTGTATTAGACACGTGAGTTATTACATATAAGTCACTTAAGAAAATTACCGCTCTCGCCCTTCGGGCTCGAGAGTTAAACTTTTCTTGCGTGACTTATATGTAATATAACTCACTTATCTAATAAATAACTATTAATATCGAAAATAATTTGAAAACGTCATCCATTATTTGTTACTTGTCATTGTCAACACCAGCAACAAAATTTTGTATTTTTTGGAAAGCAAGCTTGTTTGGTTGTAATGCATTTTGTTGGTAACTACTATAATTCACTAGTGAGTTAAAGGGTACTTTAGCTCACTAGTGACTTATAGTACACTTTATATCCTCAAAATCTGATCAATTATGTAGATATTATATGTAAGTGTTGGATAAAATTTATTTTAGAAACAGGACCAGAAAGCACTGTATGTCCAATTATGCATTTATTTTTTTCAAACGTCAGTAAATTTGATATTATTTAAGGATGGATATCGTACCAAATTTTGCTCTCATTGTTTTACCTTACGAAAGCAGGAAAAAATCTTCAGTATCAGAAACATTTTTGGAAAACTCTGTAAAGGTAACTTTTTTCTTACAAAATATAAAGTTAATAATAAGTATTACCATAAAGTAACATACCTACGGATAAGAGAAACCATGGCATGCTAAAATTTTCGCATCGCTTTTGCGGCAGGCTTGGCGGCAGGCTTGGCGGCAGGATTGGCGGCAGGCTTGTCATTTTTCCAGTTTACACTTTAAATGTGTCGGTCGAAGCCTCGCTTCGTGTAACATCAGCGGTGGGGAGACACGTAAGCTTACTGAAATGTCTAACTGGCGGTATTTCAACGAGAAACGAATAAAATTATATTGGGAGTTTTCGCATGACCTGTCCTTAAATCGGCTATTCTATGATAACTCTTTACCAATTTAGAAAACCCAGACCAGTTCAGTCAGAACGGTGACTGAACTCGAGTAGTCTTTGCAAAAAACAGTTGCAAAGTCTACCCCTTTTGGATCAAAAAATTTACCATATTGGTGTAGTGTTTGTAAGTTAAATTTAAGATAATTTTATAAACAAATATTTATGCTGTTTTAGTCATTAAAATATAGTGTTTTAGGAAAGTAACGTAACGGTCAACCATCTAATGACCTATGCGCTTTAGAAACAATAGTTTTAAATAAAGGTTGTATAAAACTTTCAGCACAATTGTAGCGCAAAAACTATAGAGATACAGGGTATTTTCTTTTGTGGTGGTAGACCAAATCATTATTACTTAAATGTAACACTCTAAACATTTTCTTAAAATTTGTTTTTTTTTTATAAAGGATAGCGAAGCGACAGAGGTACTGCTGGACACCAGAATCACTGGTGTCGATACAAATTATTTCAGCTACGTGACTTAATTTAAAAGCTCTTTTATATCAGGGTTATCACAACAAAAACACAAGGATTTTTATTTAGATATACGAGAATTTGTTTTTTTTTTTTAATTTTTTAGTCTTTGTCTTAATTATTTCAATTATCAGATCTCCATTGTTGATGAAAATAAGTAATACGTCTTCCAGTTAAGTAAATTTGCACATTTTCTAAAAGCACATTAATGTTACTATCACAAACATCAGAAAAAAGTCGTGATAGATCTTGGCTGAAGAAGTTGTCATCCAGACCCAAAATAAGCAAAAAGTTTTTTTTTTGTATCTTTATTGCATTGTATTAAACTAAATACTCAAGCCACCTGAATTCGATAAAAATGTTTATAATTTATAATAATTACCACATTTAAACCTTGTTTCATTAGGTTGGATCGTCTCAAAAGTAACTTCAGATATTTAAACAAATTTTGGTATCTATACTGGCTAAACAGTTATTGTTTCCAGTAGATCCTTGTTTTTAAAGTGGACGTTTATTCTTTTTGCCTATCTGACATATGTATGTAGTTTGCGAAATTAATAACGCATACATTTATTAAACATTTTTATTATTATCCAATTAGTGTCAGCACTGCGACACAATTCTTTTATAAAATTTTCATATTTTTTCTGATTAGTTTTTGCACTGACAATTTAGTTGCTAATATTTCTCGATTTTTCTCCTGAAATTAAAGATAGAAAAAGTTACTTTTCACAATATTACTTATTACTTTTTTAGATTTTTGAAAAACCAATACATTAAAACAATAAAATAATGTAAGCCCTCAAACTCACGGCGCAAAACAATAAAAAACTGTAAAAAACATTACTTGCGATTTTTCTTGAAAAAAGTTACGACGCGAAGACTGAAACAGAAGAGCCTTTGTAAAAGAAACTGGTCCAAAATAGAGTTACAAACACTACACCAATATGGTCAATTTTTAAACCAAAATGGGGTAGCCTTTGTAACTGTTTTTTGCAAACAAAAACTACTTAAGTTCAGTCACCGTTCTGACTGAACTGTTTAGGTTTTGTAAAATTCGTAACCGGGTGTCCCTGGCCGGTGGTTTACCCCAATAATTTTTTAATTTTTTATAATAATAAAATAAAATTGCGTAGGTACAACACTTATTGTTTGGCCAATTTAATTATTTTCATCACGGAAAAATAGATGTGGCAGTCTTTTGTTCTTCATAGCCACTACAGAGTGGCCTAAAGTTTCCAAAATCGTATTAATGGTCCTAAGTCAGTTTATTTTTAATTGATCAAGAGTGGCTAAGTACAAAAGCTTAAATAGTATTTTTTAGCCGACAATTTGCTATAGCACAATTAGGTTTTTAGTTAAAAGGTATTGAAGTATCCGTATTAACTAGTAATTTTTCTAATACCAAATACCATTAACCAACACATAAACCTGTGTTTTTGTAACACTCTAAAAGTGAATAGGAATTTTTGTGATATACTGCTAAGTAAAATATTGATTGTGTGCAGTGCCGGATTAAGACTCTGTGATGCCCTAAGCAATGTACTTCGGTAGGGCCCCCTATCGTAAAAATTTCAAGAACCAAAAAATGTTCTGATCTGTACAAAACACACACAAAATGCATATTGCGGATTTTAAACTTTTAAACACCCTTACCCATCTGCTAGCAAGTGGATTTGTGAAAACACTGAAAACAAATGATTCGTAAAAATTTTTGACAACCAAAAGAAAAAAGAAAAAAGAAGGTTACCTTTATAAACCACACACAAAATGTATTTTGCGGATCAGCATTACCCATGTACTAGCCCATTTGCTTTTTTTTTCTTCTTTACGCTTTTATAAATTTAATATTGATTGTGTGCAGTGCCGGATTAAGACTCTGTGATGCCCTAAGCAACGACTCTGTAGAGGCTATAAAACACAAAGGATTGTCATATTCATAACTATTACAACATTTTTCGTTTTATCGCATTTATGACACTCTAGATTATTAATCACATTTAGAGGTTTGATGTTAAAAAGTATATAGATATGCATATAGATATGCAGATGACACTGTACTGCTGGCAGATAGTGCAGAGGGGCTACAGAGAATTATAGATAATGTCGTGGAAGCGTGCAACAAATATGGACTAAAGCTAAACTGCAAGAAAACTAAAGTAATGATCATTAGCAAGAACACTAACATAAACGCCCAATTTACGATAAA
Organism: Listronotus bonariensis; assembly: GCA_014170235.1. NCBI lineage: Eukaryota > Metazoa > Arthropoda > Insecta > Coleoptera > Curculionidae > Listronotus > Listronotus bonariensis. Next base: position 108,842 of record JACEGR010000792.1, read on the forward strand.
CGATACACCATTGAGAGAGTAGAGAAAATATGTTACCTGGGCTGCAATATCAGTGACACGTGGGATCACAGTTATGATATAAGGACTAGAATTGAAAAAGCCAGAAGTGCTTTTAAACGCCTTAAAAAAGTACTATGTAACCTCTCCCTGAGCATCAACATACGCATGAGAATTCTTAGATGCTACGTGTATAGTGTACTTCTCTATAGGGTAGAAAGTTGAGTCTTACCGAGGCCTCAGCAAAACGCTTAGAGGCATTTGAAATGTGGTGCTACCGACGCATACTACGAGTTTCGTACATCCACCATACAACCAACATTACGATTCTCGAAAGACTCGGAAAGGACAAAGAAATTATAACTACCATAAAGAATAGAAAAATGACTTACTTTGGCCACATCATGCGGAATAATAAGTACCAACTTTTACAACTCATCTTGCAAGGCAAGATTGAGGATCAAGCGAGGCCCCGGACGCAGGCGTATATCCTGGCTGGCCAATCTTAGAAAGTGGACCGGCCTAACATCAACTGACCGGTTCCGAGCTGCAGTGAACAGGGTAAGATGGACCAATGTGGTCGCCAACATCATTAGACGATAGGCACCTTTAGAAGAAGAAGAGTTAAAAAGTAGCAAATGCAGAGGCATTGTTCTCGGAATGTTTTCTTATCATTTTCTATTTAAATAAGTAAAAATATACTGGGTGTCTCATTCAGAATTAGAAAGTTAGGGTTATTTCCGGCTAAACTAGAGGTAATAAAAAACAACTATATAGGTGCAACAATACATATTTATTTAACATACCTACCTACAAAATTGTAATAAATTATCCATTATACAGATGAGTGCTATTCTATAACGTAGTAAAATATGTATATTTAAAACGCGCATATGGTTTCTTCAAATCATACCGCGATACAGATAAGACCCACAATCGGCTCCTATTTCTACTCCAAATTAAACCGCGGTTCAGGATTTTTACAATAGTAGTAAATAGTTCTGTTGTGTTAATATAAAAACATTGTTTAAATTGTAATTTGAGATGGAAGCAAACCTAGATGTCTTAAAATATAATATTTATAAGGAGGATATAATTGAAAGTTATAATTACGTTACTTGTAACGACTACAGTGTTATTATATATATAATAAAACAAATAGTGAGTGGTGTGACGACTGGATCCTCAATTTTAGTATTGGCACCACAACAAACTGAATAGTTAGCTATACTTACCCATCACTAAAAAAATGGAATACAAAAAGTGGTTAAGTGTCACCATAATGAATTCAACAAAGTTAGAGAATTTACAAAATGTCCCACTCGAATGAGAAATAAAGAATGCGGTGCCAAAATCGTATTTATTTTCAAGAAAGTCAATCCAAATCCTATAAAAAATGACCCGCATTTAAAAGGCGGACACAATATCGTCATTATGGTAGGAGATAATAATTAATTAATTAATTATTTAAGTATAAGGACTTTCATCTGGTAACGATCTAAGTAGTGTTACTGATACTGCACTGAATCGCCTCTCTCAAAATTTAGCAAAAGTCGGAATTCTAAAGGGAAATGATTTCATAGAAACTTCCGTGTGCCGTATTAACCATTAGGCTGATTAGGCTACAGCCTAGGGCGCCATGAAAAAATAGGTGCCAGACAGGGGAGTCTTTAAAAAGTTTAGGTCGGGTGGGGATTTTTGGTGACTAATTTTCTCTGGGAGTAAGGTGCTTTGGAATGGAATAGGAGCGAAAAGGAGGGAATGGCATTTTTTTTTGTTTTGATCTAAAAATTTTATTTTGGGTGGTGAAGTAAGTCGCCTGGCACTGAAAATTGGCGCTACGGAGGAAAGGAACTTTTTTTTCCTTCTTAAAAATTTTTTGGTGGAAAAAATAAGCGTTCCAGGAATTCCACCTAGGGCGCCTTAAACAGTTAATACGGCCCTGGCTATAAATAAAGTTAACATGGCTATAAATAAATTAAAAACAACTGGTAATGTTTTGAATTTTTTACATCAAATCAAAAAGTTAAACGTGGTAGAATTATAGGTGTACAACCAACATCAACTAGTCGCAGAAGACAAAGAACAGGAATAACTGCAGGTTCAAACAGAGTTCAGGCTGGTAGGCCAACAAAATTCGAAAGCAGTATCGTTAAAAAGTGTTTGAGAAATCTTAGTTTGAAACAAACTAACTAGAAATCGCATTAATTTTTATATTACGTGTAAGTTTTGTTTTCTAAAATATGTTTACTTTATTAGCTTAGAAATAGGCCATAAATAAATAATAGTTTAAAAAAACTAAAAAACACGCTTTTATATGCAACCGAACTAAAAATTAGAAAATAATTTTTCATTACAAAGAGTTTGTCAGTCACTTCAGAGTAAAAAGCGTGGGGTGCTTAATATATTAAATGTTATAATTATTCTTTTTGCAAATATCTATGAGGGAAAAGTTATGAAAAAATAGTAAAATGCACCCCACTCTTTTTACTCTGAAGTGACTGACAAACTCTTTGTAATGAAAAATTATTTTCTAATTTTTAGTTCGGTTGTATATAAAAGCGTGTTTTTAGTTTTTAAACTATTATTTATTTTTCATTTTTAGTTCGATATATCAATTAAGCGGGCTTTACACGTGTCAAGTAGCTTAACCAAGATCCTAAATCAAATAATTAAATTTAGGTACATGAAGCGTGAAAATCCAATTAATTTAGTACTTGCGCAAGTAGATAAATAGACATACATATTTTTTTACTTACTTGCTTTAGTAACTTGCCTTAGCTACTTGAGACGTGTAAAGCCGGCATTAGTTTTTTAAAATAAATGCTCCAGTTTATTCACTAAAAAATTTCTTCGCCATGCATTCTTGATTTAAAGCTAAAGTGGCCACATAATTTTCACCTTTTAGAACTCCGTATTTCTATGTATTTTACACCTTTTATTATAAATTTGAAAAAAGTCAATTAAAAAAACGCAGCAAGTTATGCATCAATTGCCCTTGCGCATTCGCCATAATTAAAAACGATTATTAAGGAATTTATTTATCCTGGCGATGGCGATCCTAAAATCAGGATAACGGGATACTGTTTTTAAATTATTGCATTGTCATCGGTCCTTGATGCGTGTGCTAAGTTTCAAAGAAATTGAAAACTAACCAGAACTAACCAGTTCACAGTATTCCTCCTTCTTTTTTTTGCACACAATTCTTGATTTTTCATTTTTTAGTTCGATATATCAATTAGTTTTCTGCGGTCATGTGATATTGAAATGTTTCACGAACAATTTCGTAATCTAATCATTTCATTTAAAGCTTCACTGTTGCATGGGGTTTCATAACGCCACTACTCCGAACAAGTTTCAGGTTGGTCTGCATGTAACGGGGTTTGTACCCGTTTAACGGGGGTTCTTGTTAACCCCACGGTCTTCCTGTCGTTTGCCGAGGGGTTGCGTCCTATGGGTGGACGTACGCTTGTTTAACTAAGGTGTTGCAACCTTATCCCGGTCCCCAACCCGTCGGCAAATGTTGTCAAGTTCGATAATTCAATTGTCTAATCTGGCGCCTCCGCCAGAACGTACGATTTTTCACTTTTCCGGTTTTCCTGGAAAATGCTGGAACTTAACGGGATACTGTTTTTAAATTATTGCATTGTCATCGGTCCTTAATACGTGTGCAAAGTTTCAAAGAAATTGAATCGCTGGAAGTTGGTAAAAATTAGGCTCAAAGATTTCGTTACATAGATAGATAGTTACAACCCAAGTTAATAAAAGCGTGTTAAAAATAAAGATAACTTTAAAAAATAAAATTTGCTTTTTTTTTGTACCGCGGTATAATTTGGAGTAGAAATAGGAGCGTATTGTAAGTTCATATCCTACTGTCTTATAGATTGACGCTTATCTGTATCGCGGTATTATTTGGAGAAACCATATGCGCGTTTTAAATATACATATTATACTACGCTATGGAATGACACTCATCTGTACAGGGTCCGTCACGACGAGGCTGAGTCGACAAGTATATAGGAAACGCCTAGGAATATTTTTCTGAAAATTTATATAGGTGGGTAACTGAAGAGCTCTCTTCAACAAAAATATTTTAAACTCTCGACAACTTCCGGTTATACCGGAAGTAGACATCAACTTCGTTATTTTTAAATGGAATGTCCTATTTTTTATTGAATTTTTTCGAATCTACGTTAAAATTTAATACAACTTTGTATAAAACATCATACACCTAGATCTAGCCATTTTGCAGCAATTTCAGTTTTTAGAAATATTTGACAGATGCAACCTTAGACAAAATAACAATTTCTTGAAATTCAAAAAAGATAGGCTAAATATTTTCTGACTTTGGATAAATAAGATCCATATCTTACCACTCACATGAAAATTATCAAAAAAATATACAAGGTGCCCAAAAATTAACACCGTATTCTGATATTTTGAAAACTCAAAAACTTCATTTTTTTAAATGTCAACCTTATTTTTTTCTTCGCCAATGGATTCTACGCTACAAAGAAGGGCACTTTATAATTACAACCCTATATTTAAAAATGAACGGTTTGCGTATAAAGTGGAAAAAACGAAATATTTCTATCTTTTATTAGGACACTCAAAAATGTCAGTTGGCTTTGGCTTGAATGAATCAACAAAAAAACAAAAGCTATTCTGACAACAAAAAAAATACTAGCAGTTTGACGTGTTTGTGTATCGAAAAACATTCTTGAGTGTCCTAATAAAGATAGAAATATTTCGTTTTTCCACTTTATACGCAAACCGTTCATTTAAATATAGGGTTGTAATTATAAAGTGCCCTTCTTTTGTAGCGTATATGGATCTTATTTATCCAAAGTCAGAAAATATTTAGCCTATCTTGTTTGAATTTCAAGAAATTGTTATTTTTGTCCAAGGTTGCATCTGTCAAATATTTATAAAAACTGAAATTGCTGCAAAATGGCTAGACCTAGGTGTATGATGTTTTATACAAAGTTGTATTAAAATTTAACGTAGATTCCAAAAATTCAATAAAAATAGGACATTTCATTTAAAATAACGAAGTTGATGTCTACTTCCGGTATAACCGGAAGTTGTCGAGAGTTGAAAATATTTTTGTTGAGAGAGAGCTCTTTAGTTACCCTCCTATATAAAGTTTTCAGAAAAATATTCCCAAGCGTTTCCTATATACTTGTCGACTCAACTCGTCGTGGAGCGGACCCTGTATAATGGTATAGAATGTAAATACGCCACCCGGTAAATGGTATTTGCCTAATAAAAGCTAAAAATTTCTATTATAAAAATCTTTATTATTTACGTGAAGATGAGCACCTTTTATACCTCTTTTTGCAATTTAGGAGGCTCTTAAATAGGTAGAGAAGAATTCGCAGGAGACACGTTCCAACTCATCTCGACTCAGCGCTGAAAAAAGGAAAGAAAAATAAATGAAAATGGCGATTATAAAAGCTAATCCGTCCGAGTTTTCGCACCTTTTAATTTCCCAAGAATGTTTTAATTAAAGTTTTATAGTTGATGCTCTTGGTACACACGTTAATTACACTGGTCAACATGATTTTAGTGACACGTAATCTCGTATGTAGTTTATACTCACACATCTACTTTTAAACAAAATAATATTTGACTTTTCTTCAGAATAAGGATATCTAATAACCATTTTAGGAAAATTAAACTTTTTATATATCATGACGAACTACTCTGTACTTTCATTAAATATTAGACCAAAATATTTTATTTTCTGAACTCTTTCAACTAGAAGATTATTTATTTTTAAATGTGGTATATTTATAACTTTATTTTTTTGCCTGAAACACATAAATTTAGTTTTATCAATATTTATTTTTAATTTATTTTCCAATAACCAATCAGTGTAGAGGGCCAGATCAGAACTCACTAACACCTCGAGATCCGGTACGTTTGTACCACTGCATACTAATACTGTGTCCTCAGCAAAAGTATAGTATCTAGCTTTAAGCCAGCATATTTTAAACTTAACACATATAATGAGTACAGCAGAGGTCCCAATATAGCGGCCTGAGGTACACCACAGCTGTTTAATTCGCTCGAGCTAACAGTTGATTCCAACCTAACATATTGTTCCCTTTGCGACAGATAGGATTAATATACCCCTAAAATCCATTTTATACAGTTTATTAAGTAAAACATCAATATTAACCACATCAAAAGCTTTTCTTAGGTCTAGAAACACTGCAATTACAATTTTTTTTTATTCTCTAATTCTGTTGATACATAATTTACCAGGTCAACAGTTGCGCTAAGTGTGTTACTGTTTTTAATAAAATCATACTGAAAATCATCAACACGAATAAATCTTGTTATAAATAAAATAATTATTTTTTAATATTAGTTTCTATGACTTTGAGAATATACTTGTCAATAATATAAAAGTTAGAATTACTTTAGAAGAAACAAATTAATGAAATATTTAATATAAAATAATTATTTTAATTTAGCTAATACAAAAAAAATACTTACTATACAGAGAAGGTTGCAAACCCTAAACAAAGGTTCAAACGCTTCCAGGCGATATTATTTTGTCTTAATCCAATAAAATAAGTTCTTAACGAGACTGCCTCTGAGCCTTTGGTCGCGACTCACATCTACCTCTATAAAAAGTCATACAAATTTTTGTTCCATCATGCTCATTTTTTTGCAATAGCAACAGTTATATAATCCACGTTATAACCGAAAATAGTTTGTAGTAGGTAAGCCCACGATGGTAAATGGGGATTTACTCGAGTGTCATAGAGGCCTATTGGATGCAAAGCTTAGATGATAAGAAGAAAAAAATGTTATTCCCTTAATGTATACCTACCTTTTCATTGGTGGGAAAAGCTATAATAGATTTTTAAATATGTCAAAAAACAATGATTTTTATTTCGGCTTGTTAAAATTGGTGGAATCGTATCGGATAATATAACGTGCTCGCCAAAAAATCGGGACAAGCAATTTTTAGCACCATATTTAACTTGTAGTAACTTTTGAAATATCAAATATTTTTAGCTGCGGATTTGGGTATGTTAATGCCCATTTCGTCTAGATGACATGGCGCAAAATGATTTTTGAAAAATAATCAAATGTTCATGGTATACGGTCAATGAACAGATGCAAAATTACAAAAAGTTTAGAGGTGTGTGATTCCGGTAATAATTTTTTTCGCATTTAATTATAGGTCATTAGTAAAGTAACATCAATATCTCCAGACGTTTTTACCAGTTTTTTATTACAGCCCTTTAGCTTCAGAGAGATATCTTTAAAACGCTGTAACTTAAAAACGGCTTTACTGATTTCGACCAGGTTTTCACATTCTGAAAGCTTATTTTCTGGTGCTTTTTTTTTACCTAACCACTTTATTGGTAAATGGCCATTTCTATAAAATACAGGGGTCAAACCAAAAGTAAAGATAAAATTGCACAAAATATGGCTATTGTTCGTTTTAAGCTATGACAATTGGGCTGTACGTTGTTGTTTGGTTTGAAATTTGGTCAATATGCAGCTTCGGTCAATACCTCTGGATGGTTTTTTAACTTTTTCGATTAGTGCCTTTTGGCCACAGATACGCTACCAGGCAGATCCATTGTCCTAAAATGTGTCTTTTGTGGATTTTTTGATGTGATTTGGAAATTTTAAATTAATTACTACCTAATGATTTTTTTTTTCGTACAGGGTAATCAAACAAAACTGACACTTTCATAATACAGGGTGTTTTAGATTTTAATTGGAAAAATTTAATAGACGATAGAACATGAAAAAATAAAAAAGTCTATATAAACATGTATGTTTTGAAGCTTTGTTCTCGAGATACAGGGTGTTAAAGTTTTGGAAAAAAAAGTTTTTTATTCATAGCTCAAAAATCCTTTGGCTGATTTTCCTTAAAACCCAATATCAGGCGCTCTTAAATTTCTAATGGATATATTTTTGTTTTTTACGATCTGCTCTGTATACGAAGCTCATATTTGGTCGGAGGTATATAACCGGGTGCAAGATATCCTTCGGTATCTTACGCCTCGCTATAGTAAATTCCGTAATCGCCCTCTTGGTCTTCCCTACCATTGTAAATTAGGTTAACTTTTAAAAAAAAACTAGTGTTTAATTAAGTCGGATCATAAAAGGATCACAACATTCCGCCATATTGGTAATGGTTTTGTCGACGTTACTAGAAACATTTTCGGCCATATATTATTAAACGAAATAAGTGGTATAAAACAGTGCCAGAAAAATGAATTTTATGGTATTTAACACTTTTTAATTATTTTTTAGTTGCAACTTCTTTAACTTTAAATAAAGGCACTGGCCAACCGACTGTTGGCGGTTTTGCTCAATTATTAGAAGAAAACCGCCGTCCGGAGGTTTTATCTAGTTACGTAAATAAAAACCGCCTAAAATCTAAATTAATTTGTTGTTACCGCCGTCCGGCTCTTTGCTTATAAAAACTCTTAAAAACCGCCGAATAATAGTTATTGTTAACCTAAACTTGATAATTATTTGTCTTGTCGTTAATATTGTTTTTTTTTTATTAATTAAAAACAAAACTGGAAGACCCGTTTGTTAACTACAAAGATTTTGTCGATGCTCTGTATAAGTTTAAAAAAAATCTTTTTGAAAAATATAAGCCAGAAGTATTTTAGCGGCAAAAAAACTGACCGTTTCATAGAACTTAAACCTAAGTATAAACAATTAAAGTATGAGAGTATTGAGAGTGAAACAAAATTTGAAATTTCCTGGAGAAAAAAAAATAGCCAAGGTAAATAATTTATTAACGCTGCCTATTTCTCTAATCATATTGTTCCATTTAAGGAAAATAAGTCAAGTGGCCCAATAGTTACAGGGTTATGAGAGTTAACACTTAAGCCACAGCGAGTTCGAATTCCGTGTACCTTAGCCATTTTTTTTCTTTATATTCTTTTTCCTAATTTTGTATACATTTGTTACTATTTTTATTTTTATTCTTTGGAATTTAATTTTCAAAGGAATATCTCCACTTTTTAACAATCTAATTGCTGACTTTTATAGCTGACGCCCTAATAAGTTATATCTTCACCTTTTCTGCCTGAAAATTTTTTAAAGTGTTTTCTGATGTTGTAAAATAATGGGTCCATGTGACAAAATAGTTTTGTAATATGTCTTTTTAATTATGGGCCTTTGATAAAGTGGCAATTCAGCCCTGAACAGTTGGAATAAATACAATAGTGGTTTTATTTACCTGTCCTCATCCCGCTATAGTACTCCAATTTGTTTTTCCAAAGGGTGCTATAAACTAAACTACATTATTAAACAATAAAACCACGTATAAAACTAAACGCTTACAGCACAGGAAAATAAAAAATTATTAAGGTTAGGTTAACTTCATTATTATTTGGCGGTTTTTAATAGTTTTTATAAGTCACTGCCGCTGGACGGCGGCATCTACAAATAAAATAAATAAAAACTGCCGAAAATAACAAATTAATTATCTTTTCGGCAGTTTTCATATAAGTAACAGATAAAGCCGCCAAACGGCGCGGCGGTTCTTTTATAATTGAGCAAAACTGCTGGCGGTCAGTTTAGCCAGTGCCTTAAATAAACACATTTGGAATCACATCATTTTACAAATATCACTTTCAAAACAATGCCAAACGAATAGTACAATTGCTAGACGCCATCATCAGTGGTGCGTTTTGCGTAAAATCGTTATATTTTGGTCCAAGGAGTCTATGGCTAGCATTTTGTACAGACCTTTACAGACACCCTGTATATTGCCAAATTACAACAAAATGTTGGTAATGGCAATTTAGGATATTTTTAAAAAACATTTTTTTATAGGTTTCAACACGTAGTAGTCTTAAAAACGAACATTTTGCGGTCTTATATACAGGGTGTTATTTAATAAGTGTCCGATATTTTAGAGAGTGATTTTCAAGTATTTTTAAGGTAAAAGTTCCTATGAACGTGTGGTCTAAGATGCTTCGCTTTCAAGATACAGGGTGTCAAAGTTTTATTTTTATTTATGTTTTTCTGCATAATTTCCTAAATAATGCCGATTTCCAAACGAAAATTGGTACCTGGGGGTTTTTGACATGAGAAATTTGAATTTGTTCTTAATTTAGCTCTTACTTGTAAGGGCGCTAGCCACATGTATATTCTCACTTTCAAAGGCTCATGACTTTTTGTACAACCCTGTATTTACATTTTTGTTAAAAGAAATGGATTCCTTAGTCATTTTACGTAAAAAGGTACTCTTATTAGATGACGCTAGGAGCAACCGTTTTCGAAATATTTTAGTTTAAAATAATCGATGCATACGCTTAGTAATAAATATGCTAAGTAAAGACCGCTACTTGATAAAACCGTCATTTTCGGCGGTCTTTACTTAGCATATTTATTACTAAGCTGCATGCATCGACTATTTTAAACTAAAATATTTCGAAAAACGGTTGCTCCTAGCGTCATCTAATAAGAGTACCTTTTTACGTAAAAATGACTATGAATCCATTTCTTTTTAACGAAAATGTCAATACAGGGTGTAGTACAAAGAGTCATGAGCCTCTGAAAGTGAGAATATACATGTGGCTAGCGCCCTCTACAAGTAAGAGCTAAATTAAGAACAAATTCAAATTTCATGTCAAAAGCCCCCAGGTACCAATTTTCGTTCGGAAATCGGCATTATTTAGGAAATTACATGCAGAAAAACATAAATAAAAATAAAACTTTGACACCCTGTATCTTGGAAAGCGATAGCATCTTAGACCACACCGTTCATCAGGAACTTTTACCTTAAAAATACTTGAAAAATCACTCTCTGAAATATCGGACACTTATTAAATAACACCCTTGTATATAAACTTTTGTCCTTAAATTATATAAGGAATTATACCTTAAAATCTGGCAGCGTATTTTTTTTACCTCGTATACATGTTGTGAATATAATAGCGTAAACAGTGTGTCGTTGCACCATGCAGAACTTAACTTTTTTTCGTAAAATTAATAATAAAAAATATTTTCATATAACGCCAATTTAGGTAGACACATAGTACATGGAGAGTCATAAATTAGGATGTTGTGTAAACAGATTTGTTTATCGTTTGTTTTTACTGCAGAAAAAAGATATTTTTTATAAAATGTAACCTTTATTTGATTATGCATTTGACAATAATAAAGCATACATAAAAAACAGATAACTAAGGTAATTTCTAGGCGAAAATTGCTGATAGAACCCTTATCCTCCTTTCACATAATATAATAGGTATATTATGTTCCTGATGGTATTTTAGGAATTAAAATAAGCCTAATGCTAATTTACTTTTATACCATAAAAAAAAAGTAAACGGGGGAGAGCTAAAAAAATGGAATATTATGTTATGATTATATTGCAAAAAATATTTTAAAGCAAAAATATAGAGACTTATATTGAAACAATAACACAGCTCCACAAAAAAATTAAAGTTGGTGGTCTCGAAAGACTGGGCCATGATATCTTTATGTTTTTGGAGTCGCTGAATTTAAATTTGGGCTCGATTTGACCCTATCTGGTCGGGGGTCAAGGTCATCTCAAGGTCAATCACAGCTCAACAAGTAAAAAAAAAGTTAAAGTTTTAAAAGACCAGACCATTGTATCTTTTCGTTTTTGGAGCCGCTGAATCTGAATCTAGGGTAGGTTTGACCACATCAGGTCAGAGTCAAGGTCTTTTCAAGGTTAGATCATCAAAATTTATCGAAAGTTGACCACAGTCGTAATATTTTTGTTTTTTAAATCGCTAAATCCGAATCCGGGATCATTTTGATCCCATCAGGTCATGATCAGGGTCATTTCAAGGTCAAATCATTAAATTTCATTGAAAATCGGCCAAAATCAATGTATATTTCGTTGTGTTCTGGGGTCGCTAAAAACCGAATCAGTGGTCAAATAGACCCAAAGAGGTTAGGATTACGGTCATATCAAAGTCAAATCATCAGAAGTAATCTTAAATGTACCAAAATCATGATATCTTGGGTTTTTCTGGGTCGTTTAATTCGAATCCATAGTCAAAATTGCCTATTCCGAATTCGGACCACAAAACCTATAGGTACCACGTTTGTGGTCTATAATTAATAAATTTTGATGATTTGACCTTGACATAACCTTTGAAATCACCTGATGAGGTCAAACCGATCCCGGATTCGGATTCAGCGACCCCAAATACATAAAGATCCCACGTTTGTGGTTTATTTTTGATGAATTTTAATTATTTGACCTTGAAATAACCTTGACTATGACCTGATCGGGTCAAACCGACACCAGATTTGGATTCAGCAACCCTAAAAACATAAAGATACCATGGTCTAGTCTTTCGAATCACCAACTTTTATTTATTTGTGGAGCTGTGTAACTTATTACAAGAACATTGTAGTGGCGTTGTTAATGATATTTAAATAGAAAACACGCATGATCATTTATGTTGGTTTAAACTTTTAACAGTTTTTGGCACCTTTTTTACATTTTTTTTAAATCCCTTAATGTAGTTACGTACTAGGTATTTGTCTCAATATAAAATACCCAAAGTATAATCTTGCCCTTTACTGCAAATTATTTTAAATGATTTTTCATTTAGAACAAATTTTCATTAAATTATGCAAGGATTTTAACTCACTTTAATTAAAAATAACTTTTTTAAAGTTGGTGTTAACACAATGTCGGCAACTTTAAAATAACCTTTTATAACGGCATAAAATACGTAAAATCAAATCTGTAAAGAAGTTTAAATAAAGTGCTCGCCAAAAAAATCGGGACAAGCAATTTTTAGCACCATATTTAACTTGTAGTAACTTTGGAAATAAAAATATTTTAAGCTGCGAATTTCGGTTTGCTAAAGCCCATTTTCGTCTAGATAACATGGCGCAAAAATGATTTTTGAAAAATAATCAAATGTTCATGGTATACAGGGTGGTCAATGAACAGAAAAAGTTTAGAGGTGTGTGATTCCGGTAATAATTTTTTTCGCATTTAATTATAGGTTATTAGTAAACTAACATCAATATCTTCAGACGTTTTTGCCAGTTTTTTGATTACAGCCCTTTAGCCCCAGAGACACTACTAAACAAAAAATGTGTCAAAACTTTGCTACCAATATCCTTAAAACGCTGTAACTTAAAAACGGCTTTACCGATTTCGACCAGGTTTTCACATTCTGAAAGCTTATTTTCTGTTTCTTTTTTATTACCTAACCACTTCATTGGTAAATGGCCATTTCTATAAAATACAGGGGTCAAACAAAAAGTAAAGATAAAATTGCACAAAATATGGCTATTGTTCGTTTTAAGCTATGACAGTTGGGCTGTACGTTGTTGTTTGGTTTGAAATTTGGTCAATATGCTATTTCATAGCTCAAAAATCCCTAGGCCGATTTTCCTTAAACTTGACAGGTTTGTTTCTCATGATAAGAGGTATCATTTGATGTAATGAGATTTACCGTAATTATTGCAGTGGCGTCCCAGAGGGCAATCTAGTTAGTAAAGATGGGAAAAATAATGGTACGCCACTGCTTTTTTATAATTTTGTATTTTCTTTGAGATTAAGCATTTAAAAATACAACTTTTTGTTTCCTGTTTATTTTTCGTATCTTGCTTTGTTTTTGAGAAAAAAAAATAAAAACTAATACTTTATTGCTTGGCCCTATAGAAAAAATCAAGAAAAATACAACTTTTTGGTTATAAATGTTCTTTCGTATTTTGCTTCGTTTCCGAGAACACAAAATAATAAAAAAAAATTCCTGTTCTTTAGTGGCCTCCTAAAACACACATTTAATGTTTTCATTTTTTTAAATAATAATTGTTGCTTTACACATACAAATGTATGAAAGTAAATTTAATTTGCATGCATCTGATGGACGAATCTTAGTTTGGAGAGAAAGGAATGAAAGGTACCGTGAGGAGAATATGGAAACAAGGGTTGCGTTTGGTGGGGGTGGTGTTACTGTATGGGGTGGTATCATGAGTAATGGAAGAACGAAAAAGGTTATTTTGATAGGTGAGACTATGAATGCGAATAGGTACAGGGATTTGTTTGTGAATGAACCTGTCAAGTTTAAGGAAAATCAGCCAAGGGATTTTTGAGCTATGAATAAAAAATATATTTTTTCAAAACTTTAACACCCTGTATTTCGAGAACGAAGCTTTAAAACATACATGTTTATTTAGATTTTTTTTATTTTTTTCATGTTCTATCGTCTATTAAATTTTTCTAATTAAAATCTAAAACACCCTGTATAATGAAAGGGTCAGTTTTGTTTGATTACCCTGTACGAAAAAAATCATTAGGTTATAATTAATTTAAAATTCTAGACGAAATGGGCTTTATCAAATCGAAATCCGCAGCTAAAAATATATTTTATTTCAAAAGTTACTACAAGTTCAGCATTAGAAAACTATTTTAACTCCTTTTAATTGTATCAGATGTCAAAATCTAATAAATTTAATTTTACTAATTAGGACTTTTAATATATATTTTTTCATAATAAATTAAGTTTTTACCATATGCTACCACACATCACTGTAAAATTCTGTTTCAAAAAATGCTTTTTTAAAATTTTTAAAAAGAAGTTACGCACTTTGCGAATTACAGCAAGGATATGCAAATACTTATTACACAATTTTGTGTTTTAATTTATTTCTGTTGTCCGTTTTATCACATTTTCCCCGCACTACGTGCTGATGCAAAATTAAAATTGTTTTACTTTTTGAAATTAGTTTCACCAACGATATGTGCTATTTTGGGCTTTTATGTGAAAGCAGAAAAAATATGCCTTTGGAAAGTTGTACATTGTAATATTGTGCAAATCCGCTTGCGGAACTGTTGGAATTTTAAACACGCTTAAAAAACGAATGCTGATTTCAGTATGCTTTAAAATTTTTAAATTAAATTAGGCCAGATAAACGTAATTTTTTATTAAAAATTGATGTTGTCAATTGGAAAACAGAAAATTAAAACTTTTTTTTAGTAAATTTTTTAGAATTAAAAAAATCCTCAATGTATTGTCTAATCTGCCATTATTGCCAACTTAATTTCTACGGAACGAATTTCATTGTATTTAAAAGTGTCCTTTATTATTTTAAGATATTATTACAATTCGACATCGATGTAACACCTAAAATTTTTAAAAAGATTGATATTGCTTCGTTTTTAGGATATTGAATTTTAACTATTGCGTCTTCAACAGTTTATATTACATTTATTTAAACCCGGTAAAAATATTAAAATATATTTTGGACACATAAATTTTTTAAATTTTAGTTCTCTTTTTTGTTGTTTGTACTAGAGATGGTTCCTGGGCCAGTAATAAAATTAACCTAATTAAAATGCTACTTTTAAAAACTTTATAGGGGATTTTTTACCACGTTTACCACGAATATTAATACCGCCATACATGGAAGCGGCACTGTCAATGTCAAATGTTTCGGGTGTCGGACAGGGCAAACGCGTCACTTTATTTGTCGGAAAAGTTTACCACAATATTTTACATACAATTTTAAAACATTGTGCCAAAAATCGCAAATGTTACAGTGACGAAACCATAGGACCCATGGACATGTTTTGAGTATTGGATTCAGCGGGTTTTGTAACTATAACGCTTACGATTTTCTGCACAATGTTTAAAAATTGCATTACATTAGATTAGATTAGATTAGGAGGTGTATTGCATATCCTCTAACACTGCAACCTGCTCAGGTTTATTGTGTGTCCTCCGTCCATAGGTTAGAGCACGCTATCCAAGCCGGTCTGTTTAACCAGACTCCACAAGCTTGAAACTGGCCCCTTGGTATATCTTGCCGCTTTAGGTTTTTCTTCACCCAGCCTTGCAAACCGCAGACGACAAAGAGCTTCGCAGTACGTGTTCTCCGGTTTCCTCCTCCTCCTGGCAGATCCCACATAGGTTTTCTTCTGCCAGGCCCATAGTTTCCAGGTGTTTATTCTGTCTGCAATGACCTGTCAGTTGACCCACTATTATTCTTACTGCCTTCCGGTTATAATTCAGAAGGTCTTGTGTAAATTCTGGCGAGTAAGCCTTGATGAACACTTTCGCCTGACGCTGTCCTGGTGTTCTCATCCACCAGTCTTGTGATTCCCTCATAATCCATGATGTAATGGATGATCTTACCTGGCATGATGGAATACCACAGTAGGGCTCGGGACCTACCATTGTTCTGCCAGCCCCTCCTTTGCCAATTTATCAGCTTCTTCATTGCCTTCGTGGCCTTCGTGTCCTGGTACCTAGGAAATGGTTAGCTTGTTGGACGCACCCACCTCTTCCAGGGCAATTACGCAGTCCCGCCCCAGCTTGGAGCTGATTTTGCATGAACTGAGTGCCCTGATGGCTGCCTGGCTGTCCGAATAGATTACTATGGTTTTATCCTCATAGCTCCTTCTGATGATTTTCCTAGCACATTGTTCTATGGCTACAATTTCGGCCTGGAACACAGTAGGGTGTTGTCCGAGACCCAAGTTTATTTTCGTCCTTGGTTTGTCCCCATATATACCTGCTCGAACTCCTTGGTCTGTTTTGGAGCCGTCTGTATACCAGATTAGGTCGGCTTTAATGGGAGACCCTGCCACCCAGTCCTTTCTGTCTAGTATTAAAGTTTGAAAACCTTTGTTTAGCCAGTAGCTTGGTACCATTTTTAAAAATTGCATGTAAAACAATGAGGTAAACTTGTCCAACAAAAATAGTGACGCGTTTGCCCAGTCCGACACCCGAAACATTTGACACTGTCAGGTTGGGTTAAAACGCCGCTTCCATATATGGCGTTATGTATATTTGTGGTAGACTCGTCAAACGAAATTCTCCTAAAAAGGTTTTAAAAGTGTTTTCATAATAAGGTCAATTTCATTACTGACCCAGGGACTAAGATCTTATTGAGATAAAAATGATTATCCATCTAAAATAAAAGTGCAAATTGCTAACTTTAATTGGTTTATCCAGAATTATACCTGAGATCCTGCTTTTAAAGGTAACATATTATTATTTTAGCCGATTATAAAAATTAAAATAATACATCTAGGGCAGGGATGGCTAACCAATGTTTGCAATTCACAATATTTTTGGCACTTCACTGATCAGAAAATTAATTGTGCACTACGAAAAAAATGTGAAGTAGGTACCACTCGAGTTATTATTTGTTGAAAGCAGAGAAATTATGGGAAAGTACTGGGAAGTATGGAAAGTGCGGGGAAGTACGGAGAAGTACGGTGAAGTACGGGGAAGTACGGGGAATACCCGAAAAGTATGGGGAATTGAAAGGAATTATGGGTGATTATGGGGAATTTTTAAGGCATAATTATTATTAATTAGTAAAAACTATTAGTCGCCGAGATAGTCCTTTAAATAGAAGAAAAACAACCTAAGGAATTATTTCTTAAGAGCAGGAAAATACGGAGAAGTACGAAAAAGTACGAGAAAATACGGGGAAAAACGGGAAAGTATATTTTTAATAACTTGAATAGAAAATGATATTCCGAGTACAATGATACTTAATTTGCTACTTTTTGACATTTAACCTCTAAACGTTTTTAATTTTGAATTGGGAGTGCCATGAATGCAGATGTCATGTAATTTTCATTTAAAAAATATAGCGGCTATCCAAGCGACATACGATGCGACGGACTTTCTTGGGACCAAATACACAGGGTGTTTTTATAAATATGGATCTGCAAATTTTTCATTCTTAAGAGACAGGATGCTAAGCTTTTTAAAAACCAAGTATTTTGAAAACACTAATTTTAGTAAAAATTGTTAAAAAGGATATTAACCTTTTTTAAATAATAAGTATTTATTGTTGTTGCATAATTGCTAATATAAAGTTATAAAACCTAATTTTTAAAAGAAAGAGTTCCCGTAATGCTTTCTTTATGGAATGGAAAATATGCAGTTAAAGATAATTTTGTTTGTTTTTCTTTTAAAGTAAACAAGATACAAAATAGAATGGTGACTTAAAAGCTGTATTTTTTATTTGCTTAATCTAAAGAAAGCACAAACGTTTTACAGACAATGAATGTGACCTGTAGTTTTTTGTTGGAAATATTCCTTAAGTTGTTGTTCAAGACGCCACCGAACTTAATAAATGTAATAAGTGATAAATTACCCCCTAAATGACATAAAAACCATTGCCAAATTAAGATAAAATGGGATAAAGACAGTTGGAATATTTATTTTTTAGAACATTTATCTTAAAAACAAGAAATGGCAAACAGGAAAATTTGAAAAAAATATAGAATGTTTTTTCTTAATAAGTGGTCTACCTGTAAATTATTGTTTTGAGTTGCAATTAATTTTATACAAGCGGTTTTTAGTAATATAAAATTATGGATTCTATACATTTAACTTAAAAAAGTTCAATTTAAATCACTTAAAGAACTATTTAAAAAAGCAATAAATGGCAGAAATAACGAAAATAATCATCAGTTAAGCAAAGTAAATAAAAGTTGATTGACCCATATAATAATGATAAAATTGATTTGTTGTCTTTGTTAAATACAGTAAATAAAGACAGTATTAAAACTTAAGTCATTACACGTTAATATTAAAAGTTAGTATAGTTTTAATTACATTTCTGTTAAACAGCTAGAAAAGCAAACTTTAAAACTGGCACAATTACGGTAGTCGTGACAAAAAAGGAAAAAGTCATTTCATATATGCTCTGAAAACTGAGTTTTTGCTTGTACCGTATTTAATTGTATACCGTAACGTGTTTAAAATGCAAGTGTTTAATCAACCTTAACTCAACCTTAAAAGTTTCACAATACTCAAAAATATTTGCAAAAATAGAGGTTTTTTTTTGCTTATTTTTTGTCAAATGACCTATAAATAGAGAGTGTCCATTAATTATTGGTCACATAGGTACACATAAAAATTAAAAATCCATGCCCAAACTTTACGAATTAACTAAACAAAGTGGAAAAAATATTTTTAATTTGTTTCTATAATTTCTAAAACATTTATGTATTAAAATATAACTTGTTACGATATGACTTATTATTTTGGTATTTTCTTACATAAGCTATTCAGAATCGATAATAATTTTAATGTGGTAACTACAGGGTGTTATCTATAATACTTAAAAGTGTTTTTAAACAAGACAACTTTTATTACAAAATAAATAATAGTTTAAAAAAACTAAAAAACACGCTTTTATATGCAACCGAACTAAAAATTTAAAAATAATTTTTCATTACAAAAAGTTTGTCACTTCAGAGTAAAAAAGCGTGGGGTGCTTAATATATTAAATGTTATAATTATTCTATTTGCCAATATCTATGAGGAAAAAGTTATGAAAAAAATAGTAAAATGCACCCCACGCTTTTTACTGTTATTATCTTACTATTATTTATTTTTCATTTTTTAGTTCGATATATCAATTAGTTTTTAAAAAATAAATGCTCCAGTTTATTCACTAAAAAATTCCTTCGCCATTTTGTCAAGAGTAGTATTAGGACACTTATTTATCCTGGCAGTCCTAATCAGGATAACGGGATATTGTTTTTAAATTATTGCATTGTCATCGGTCCTTGAAACGTGTGCAAAGTTTCAAAGAAATTGATTTGCTGGAAGTTGGTAAAAATTAGGCTCAAAGATTCCATTACATAGATAGATAGTTACAACCCAAGCTGATAAAAGCGTGTTAAAAAGGTATACTTTGAAAGAATCGCAATCGTTTTCAAGAAAATTGCTTTTAGGTCCTATTAGTGCAACCAAAAAATATCTTTAATTACAGCGATTTAACTATAGCTACAGACACTAGATTAAATCTTATTATTTTACTTTTATTCTTCCATATATTTTTAGGTTGTACTAAACAACCTACACGCAATTATCTCGAAAACAGGTGCTCAGAGCAATTATTAACAAATACACGTTTTTTGCGTATAAAATTTAAAAAAATTTACTGTTTACTGAGTAAGTACCTAAAGGAAAGTACAAAAAACCTGCGACATTAAAAAAAAAAGCAATGCAAGAGGGGTCTCGTAGTTTATGTCTAAAAACCCCTTATCACCAAATTTTTACAATATTTAAAACGCACAAAAGTTGAAACATTTTTTTCTGGCACCCTGTACATTACTTTTAAATATAGGTATGTTTGGTTAACTCCTTTTATTTTGGAGTAAGGAATCCGTGGTTTCTCTATAAACTATTAATTGATGGCACTCTGTATAGCGTTTCTATTTCAGTTTTAATTTTAATTACAAAGGGTTTAAAGTTTATCAATTTCTTTTAATTATTTTATTTGGAAAGCAGGAAAAACTCAGTTTTATACATATTTATTTCATAAAATTTTAGTATAAATATATTTTAAATTTATTTATATTTTAAAAATACTAAAATAAATGTCAAAATATGTATATTTTATTTTGGTTATGGGTTATGCAAATACATTAACTGTAGGCATTTACACAATACACTAAAAGCATATTTTTTCCATTGTACATAAAAGACCTTATACAGCAAAATCTCTGGACCAGGAAAATTAAAAATGGTAAAACGATTTTAATTTGAGCATGGCGCATCAACACGTTTTAAAAATAAATCGCGTTAAAGTTCAAAATGTAATGAAAAAGGCATAAAATTACTGGACAAAAAGTGCATAAAAACACAGAATAAATTATAATTCGAATAAAGCAAATTATAGAATTATTTTAAGCCATTTAATATTGATTCTGTTAAAAATATGAGTGGTAACTATTATTTAACAAATTAAATAGCTACGCTATAGGAATTAAAGAAGTTTATAGTTTGAATAAGAAAACCCTCCCTTCTATTTTTAATAAATAAAAAAAGGACTGGGTTAAGAAATATTAAGAATGTTTAAAATCATACATTTTAAAGAACAGGAAATTTAAAAAAGCGTTTATCGCTAAAGTTTGATTTCATAGATATTACCATTTGATTGATGTCGTCTGAAGCATCATTGATTTGTAAAATATTCCTAGCATTTCTTAGTATTTAGTAAGAATATTAAAAGTCCTAACCCCCTCCCTTTCCTCCTATCTTTTAAATGGAACAAGTTATCGCGATCGAGCAAAATTTAGGTAAAACGGTATCACCTAAACCACTTTTTAATATGAAAATAATTTCGGTCAGGCGCACTTTTCAATTGGAAAGTGGGGTTATACAGTGTGTCCAAGATAAGGATCCTAAGCATGGGAATCTCAGCACCTACTGGAGACACAGCTTAGGTTAAATTAGGAAGAAGTTGTGTTTTTAAAGCTTATTTACATGCCGTTTAAAAACTTGAAAAATTTTCATGGCCTGCTGAGATATTTGGCAAAAACCAAAATTTAACTATATCAATTTTATTTTTTCTGACTTTATTTGAAGAGATATAAAAAAACTAATAACACTTTTTCATTGGCACTTTTTAGCTACTACATGATGGTATTGTTAGATTTTATACCCGACGTTTGGTTTTCAAGAAACCATCATCAACATAATTTTTTTATATGGCTCGGAAAAAAAGTACACCCTGTATTTGATCCCATTTTTTATTACAAATTTAACGATGTATCACATGTCATATTTTAATTTTTAGTTAAAATAAAAATTGCATTTTTCTATTTTTTAAAGTTATTTTTAGGTAGGCCTTGCAAACAAACGCTTGGACGTTAATACGTGTTACCGTATCTGTAACATAATCTAATATCATTATAAAATAGTATTTGTTGTTATTACCCTGTTTGTCGAGTTGTTGTTTTCAGAGCAATTGTTCTTATTGTTACTGTTGTCTCTATTATTGTTTATTGGTGAATAGCTAATATCGCTTTGTATTATTACGGTCGAATATGCAGGATTGCCATTATAGCCATGAAGATAAGTTTGTGCTGCAAAAATAAATGAAGGTATCATTTCTGCAGTTAATGAATTATGGTAAATACATGGACCTGGTATTTTAGTTCATAAAATTCAACACCACATATTAAACCCAAAACGTTCTTGATGTTTTAATATTTTCTTAAAACGCGGATTTGGTTGAGCATAGTAATGTGTATTGCGACGGTTGACGATACCATGATTAGTGACCATACTTTCGTCGGACCATATTTTTTTGAAGAAGAATTATACCACTCGCAAAAATATCGGCGCGTTCGAAATCTCCCGGTTTAAGTCCTTGGCAAATCTTAAATTTATAGGGGTGATATCTATTTTTACGCAAAAGAAATTAAGCTGTGGATTTGGCTACTCCTACATTTTGTTTAATTTACCAATTTGATATCTCAGGGTTCTCAACAACCGCTTGTAAAACATTATTTGGGGTTTCTTCTAAAGATTCTTTTTTCGAGATAAAACTGGCTTTTGAAATTTTGAGCCAGCTGTAAGAAAATGGAATTACATGGCTGTTTTCTTTCTGGATATGTATAAAGATACATTGCCGCTGTATTTACAGTATTTCTGTGGCACAAAATGTAGCACATTAGCATGTTAAATTTTTCTTCATGGCTATAATTGCCACGACGATAATAACACAATAGATATTAACTATTTACCAATAAACAATAATAAAGACAACCGTAACAATAAGAACAATTGCTCTAAAAATAACAACTCGACAAACAGGGTAATAACGACAAATAGTATTTTATAATGTCATTAAATTATGTTACAGATATGGTAACAGGTGTTAATGTCCAAGCATTTGTTTGCAAGGTCTACTGAAAAATAACTTAAAAAAAATAGAAAAATGCAATTTTTCTTTTAACTAAAAATAAAATATGACATGTGATACATCGTTGAATTTGTAATAAAAAATGGGATTAGATACAGGGTGTACTTTTTTCCAGCCATATAAAAAAATAAAGTTGATGATGGTTTCTTGAAGACGAAACGTCGGGTATAAAATTTAAAAATACCATCATGTAGTTGCTAAAAAGTACCAATGAAAAAGTGTTATTAGTTTATTTATATCTTTTTAAATAAAGTAAAAAAAAGTAAAATCGATATAGTCAAATTTTGGTTTTTGCCAAATATCTCAGCAGGCCATGAAAATTTTTCAAGTTTTTAAACGGCATGTAAATAAGCTTTTAAAAACACAACTTTTTTTCTAATTTAACCTAAGCTGTATCTCCAATAGGTACTGAGATTCCCATGTTTAGGATCCTTATTTTGGACACACTGTATACACCTCGTTTAAAAGGCCTTTTTATTATCTACTTATTACCTACTTACCGCCACTTTGATTTTAAAAACCGGCCTAGGCATTCCAGACTTACAAGCTGAAGCCTTTAAAACATCAGTGTTTGTACGGTATTTATACCAAATTTTAAACGGTTCTTAGTCTGGAACGGCTGGGCAGATTTTCAAACGCAAAGTAGCGTTAAGTAGAGAATTAGAGGGCCCTCTGAAACCAGCGGCTACATGATGAATTTTTCATTTGAAAACAGCAGTTGTTAGTACCTCCTTGGCACTAGACCACCTGACTGAAATTATTTTTATGCCAAAAAGTAGTTTAAATGACACCATTTTACCAAATTTTACCCGATCTAGATATCTACTTTTAGTAACTTCACTGTATAATAGTTTATAATAAATAGTATAGAAGCCATTTTGTAAAGGTACTGACTTTATATTTACTACTCGTACTCGTCTGAAGCTTTAAAATGGTGTGCCACAAAACGTTCCTTTTCATTAAAAACATATTCCAAAATGGCGCCCAGCTGTTCTATGAAATTATACCAAAATGTTCAGAAGTTAGAAGGGGGCAAGAGACTTTAGGACCTCACTGTATATTTCAAGTTTTTATTTAAATGTTTCCCAAAAAGTACTGAACAAGGGAAATAAAATAACCTGACTTCAATTAATTTTTTTATTATTTATTGATACTGTCTTAAGTTTTAACAAATATAATTAGGTTCATTTTACGTATTCTGTTCTAATAGGTATTAATTATTAATGCTCATATAAATTTACCTTTCTTTCTTCCGACTTTTCATATTTCTGACATCCTGTGTAAACTTTATGGTAGTAATTAGTACATTAAATTGGTCTATTAATACACACTTCCCATTCTCAAGAATAGAACAAGGCACTTCTTCGCTATCGCCAACTTCCACAAGTTCGCTATCAAAATTTCAAAACTTCCAAGAAAATGGAAGTCTGGCAACTAAGTTTGCAAGACACCGAGCCAGCCAACTAAAACAGTTGAAATTTCCTAGCAAGTTTGATAGCGTCCAAATTGAATATTTTGACCTGGATATACCTTCACATATATGTAACGTAAGCTATGCAAATTAGTTTTCCAAACTTTACGGGAATAGATTTATAGTGTTGTTATACAACTTTGAAGTAATGCAAATTGTTTTTTGGTGGCTTTGTCATCTCTAAAGGGACGACTTTAAACATAAGCGTATCATAAAGACAATGAATTGGAAGTTTATTTTATGCTTTATTTGTTTTCTGGGAGATTAAATTTAAACACAATATTATTTGGCTTTTCTCCAGAATAAAATTAAAAAGTTTATTTAACATTTTAGGAAAATTAAAACTTTAATACATTATTAAGAAACTATTCTGTTCGTACACAATATAATAAAAGTTATTATTACTTTAAATGAAATAAAATAATGAAATATTTAATATTAAGTTACTTACAATACAAAAGTTTCAATCTATAAACAAATTTCATTAGCACTCGGTTGAAGTTATTTTAATCCAATAAAATAAAATCTTAACAAGACGCCAGACGAGAATTGGGCCAATGGTTGCGTCTCAAAAATGTGGTAAATAGTTTACCAAATATATATATATATCTTATATATAAAATTCTCGTGTCACAATGTTCGTTCCCGTACTCCTCCGAAACGGCTTGACCGATTCTCATAAAATTTTGTGCGTAGGTCTGGGAATCGGCTAATATCTATTTTTCATACCCCTTAGTGATAAGGGTTGTCCACCCTTAAAATCTTAACAATTATTTATATGGCAAAACAACGTTTGCCGGGTCAGCTAGTATACATATATATATATATATATATATATATATATATATATATATATATATATATATATATATATATATATATATATATATATTAATCTTATGGATTGGAAATTTTGCGTATATCCTCACTCTAACTGATCGGGCCGACGGCTTTGTCAGCGACTGCTATCAATTTTTGATGGTAAGCGTATTAGCAAAGGGACATCGTACTACTTTCGCCATTTGTTGGTCGAGGTAGGTACTAAACATTTTAGGGTACGCTGAAATCTCACTTGTGCGGTTCTATGGATTGGTATTCTTTGGTATGGTTCAGGATTATACAGTCAAGCGGATTTTATTTTTTTATGAAAAACTAAGTAAGTTACTTAAAAATATAATAGCACAAAAAGTTGTACTTTTAGGTGTTTAATCCGGAAAAAACATAAAAGTTGCATAAAAGACAGTGGCGTACATTTCTTTTACAATAATATAAGCTAAGATGCGCCCCACGCCGCCACTGGTCTCACAAATTAAAATTAGTTTAGGACTAATTTACCTTCCTATTTTTACAAACATTACAACCAAATTTTATTATCGCTTATAAGGCATATTTAAGACAATATAAAACACAATTTTATTTTTAAACTTTAACACCCTGTATATTAGAAACAAGGCATTTTTGGACCTATGTTTTATATAAACTTTTTTTTTGAAATTGGCTCAGAAATTTGCTCTTGGATTTTCTTACCGCAATTAGGAAATACCCTGTATAATACTATAAGAAAAAAAAATTTGCTGGCAAAAAATTTGATTTAAGAAAATTCTTTATTTGGCCATTTCGTAAATGACATTTATAACAACAATACGAGCCGTCAGGCAAGTTGATTAAATGTCATAAACAAAATTACCAAAAACCAATCAACTTAAAATAAAACAAGAGAAATATTATTGATATTCGACAAGACTATTTCACAGAAACTTACGAGTAATTTACATATAATTCAACAATAGTTTTTTCCTTTTTTACTTTAACCCAACTAAGTTTTATCGCTGAAATACAATCATGTTGATTTTATCAAGTTAGGAGCAGGTAGGAGTTTTGCCATTAGAAAACAGGAGGTTGCTATGACATTTTTCCAGTGTAAAACACTCTAGTAAAATAGAGATATATTATATATATATAGACCTATAAATTTAATCGTTTAAACTACCCAAAAATCTTTTGAGTAAGATTTTTTCTTGGAAAATAGTTGAATGTACAGTAATTTAATAAAACACGAGACCGCGCAGCAGAACTGACCACCTGTGAGAAACACTTAGTAGGATGTTTCTTACAGGTGGTTCCCCCTATAACTTTTTACCTTTTAAAATAGAAAATTAAACTTCGGTATATGGTTATTTGACACATTTGTAAATAAGTTGATTTTTTCACTTGTTTTCTATTACTTCTGGTCTAACTAGAAATTACTTTAACTTTTAAATGATATTTAACTGGCACCACTGGTAAATTTAATCCTATTTTAAATAGGACATTCTGAATACAATGACACCTTTTATGTAATTTTTGACATTACTGTTGCCAATTTTTTTTTTTTTTAATTCAAATTCAGAGTGCGATTAGGCTTAAACGATTTACTTTAAGTCAAGGAACCATGGAAAAAATACAATTAATCGTATTTTGTTTTTTAGGACTGCACAATCTTAGTTAAGGGCCATAACTCCTTATAAATGGAGCGAGGGTAGCTCGTTAGCATATTCTAAGGAACATTGTACTCCGTATAATTCGGTACCACATAAGCGCGTTGACGAGCATTCTCTAGTAATCTTTAGTGCCTAGGAACCAATTTTGTAATATCAGAAGTCAAAATAAAAATAGCCGCTTTTTTACCCACATTATGATTTATATATTGTTCTATCCAGCTGGGATAGGGAAAAATAAATAAAATAATGTTTGTTCTAAACATAACCATTTAATACTGAATACATATATACATATATACAGTAGAGAGGTATACCCTTTTTTTTAGTCTCCCACAGTTTGCATGACTTGATATACGAGGGGCTAAATATAATATGCTATAGCAGTTGGCACATCTCTTCCCTTATATATCATATCAAAAAAAATACCAATACATTTAAATAAACTTAAGTTAACTCGAGGTCTCTCTGGAGCCTGGAGCGAAATAAAAGATTAAACTTTGTTCGAACCGTATTATTTAAAAGAAATTTAGCGGGAGATTTGCCGGTAGAAGAATGTGGTGTATTCCTGTGTTGAAACAAAAAACAATGTATTATTAAATGTAAATCTATATTTGAATTTTCATGTTTAGCTTTTAATAAAGCATTTTTAATTAGCTTAACGGCGCTTTCAGCTAGTCCGTTAGTTTCCGGATTATAAGGAGCTCCGGATAAGTGTCGAATGCCAGACGCCGATAAGAAATTTTGAAATTGTTCCGATATAAAAGTTGGTCTATTATCTGTACATAGTTCTAAGGGTAATCCAAATCTAGAAAAAAATTCACAAAAAACTGGAATAGCGGAACTAGCGGTTATAATACTAACCTCGCTACATTCTATCCATTTCGATGTTGCATCTTGAATTACCAAGAAATTTTGATTTAAT
The DNA here is from genome assembly GCA_014170235.1 of Listronotus bonariensis. Classification (NCBI taxonomy): domain Eukaryota; kingdom Metazoa; phylum Arthropoda; class Insecta; order Coleoptera; family Curculionidae; genus Listronotus; species Listronotus bonariensis. The sequence goes on from JACEGR010000792.1 coordinate 136,404, forward strand.
GTATGGAAAAAATATGCGTGTAGACGACTCCACGGTTCTCTGGGCCAATCTTATAAAGCTAATGAGTTTTTGGTGGTGCTGATAAAAATATTGCACAGGGTTCGCAGGTTTTTACAAACTGCTCCATATTTCCGTCCATACATGGCCATCATTGAATTTATTACAGGGTTAAAAATAAATTGTCATTGTTCGTTTTGAAATGATTGTACGCCTTTGATACAGAATATCAAATACGAAAGAGAAACAGCAAAATGTTTTAAAACATTTAGAATAACTAAATATGACAAGACGACAGCCAGAGAGTTTGTTGCATATTTAATAACATAACATAAGTTCTGCCTGGTTGTTTGGAAAGTTTGTCTCTTCTTCAGTCTCCATTAAATGAGTTTTAAAACCGATCCATCATTTCAAGTATTACATTACATTTATATTTAAGTCTTTTAAACGAATATTACATCGATAATAAAAAGATAACCTAATGGATTATATTGTCGTTTTTTAGGCCCATTTCCAATATTTAAAATTTAAAATAAATTTAAAGATATATTTGTATTTTGAAACTGACATATTTATCCGAATAGCTAGATAAATGGCTGATTCTTAGAAATAATTGAAATTGATGTTCTTAAAGATTTTTACCAATCACAATAGTAAATTAATAAAAAAAATGTTTAATAGGACTGTACTAGATGTACAAATTTATGAAACAAATTAATTTTTTCATATCATATAAATTTATTTTTATATCAACAAAAAAGACATATCCAAGAAAGTACGCTAAAAAATTAATCCCTTACTATGTCCGAACTGTTAAATTCAGAAAGAATCATTAATCGTTGATCGTAAAATTCTAACTTATTGTTTGTTATCTCATTGTTAGCTTATATAGGATTGTATAGTAAGAACATTTTAAAAGCGCAAATTCGGTACCCTTTGAAAATAATACAAAAACACAAAAAGTCCGCTTGCAATCGGACTATTTTATACAAAGGCGCCGCTATCCTTTACAGCGACGCGCCGATATACTATGGGATAGAAATCCATTATTTTGGCCAAAAAGCAACTTTGAAATTTTAATGGCTCATGCTGTGTATTTTAAAGTAGATACTCCAAACAATAAAAGGATATGACGACTTCTATTGGGGTAATAAGAAACTTGAAAATGTATTTTAAGTAAACATAAATATACAACATTTAATCCACTTAGTTAATTATTAATAATAATAAGTTTTGAATTAATTTATAATATTTATCCAGTAAAAGCACCCCATTTTAAGTTCGATTGGTAAGTTTCAGAATTTTGACCAAAAAATTAATTTCTATCCCCATAGTGCCAACCGGCATATCATAAAAGAAATATAGCAAAGGCGGCCGCGAAGTCAAGCATGCCGATTTATTTAATTTAAACTTTTTTGTGATTTTTTTCTTATCAAAGAGCACCGAATTTACATTTTTAAACTGTTCCTTCTTATACTGACTGTACCATCATGAGTTTAAAGTTTAAAAAATGGGATTGAAAATATTTTAAATATAATTTAAAATTTGTCCGTAAAAATCGATCATTCCCTCACCGTTTTGAAACAGTGTAATTGGAGCAAAATTTAAAGGCTTATTGAGCTTATCTGCATTTTTTTGTAGTTGGCAACATTGGCTTCGACAATATTCACCATAGCGGATGGTTAAAGAAAAGATGTTTTGTTAAAACAAATTTGAAAAAGAAGTTTTTTAAATATTAAATTTTTTGAAAGTAATTCCCGCATGTAATGTTTTCATAATTTAAGCACTTTTTAACTTAATAATTATAGCCTATTTGTATATGTTTTTCATAGTAATTAATTACTATTTTCAGTTTGTAAGAAATTAAGGTTTGGTTTATAAGCTTTGGCCGATTTTGTTTCATTTCGCCATTCCCTTATTATTATTCCCTCATAAAAATTTTATATTATATTTATATTTAACTCAAACTTAAGAAGTTTGGGAAAATTATAATTTTATATATTGCTTATATTCATTTTATATCTTGTTAGATAAAAAAATTATAATTTTCCCAAACTTCTTTAGAGTTTGATATATATATATATATATATATATATAATATATATATATATATATATATATATATATATATATATATATATATATATATATATATATATATATATATTATATATATATATATATATATATATATATATATATATATATATATATACAGGGTGTTATGGAAATACTTTAATATATTTCAACCCCAAAATCCTTGTGTAAAAATAAATTGAATAAAAATTATTAAAAATGGCGGACCACCATAAATAACAGTGATAATGAACCCCAAAATTTTACGATTAAAAAGCAAACCCGCTACTGACCAGCTCTTTAAATCCCTTTAAATACATATGTTTACCTTCTGTCGCTGTCAAAAACAGCTGAAAGCAGTTATAACACGTGGTTAAGTCAACAAGCTTGAGAAAAGTTGCCAAATTTATTTTTGTTCTTTACCAGTTTATCTATGGGTTTTGCTGTTTCAATTCGATCAAACGAAAAACTTACATGATTACACAAATTATCCTTTATTACGCTACTAGGTTGTTTGAGCGTATAATGAATGTAAAGATTACTTTTTCCACATATCAAGTACACTTTTAGGTGGTTAATTACTTTACAAACTTTTTAAACACTGCGACGCGACACGTATGCGCACAAAGAATTGAATTAAAATACACAAAACGGTATTTTTATTGCAAAACACTATTAAAACAAATTTTACTGAGTTTTTAAATAAAGTTTTTGTTACATTTCGCTTTTCTTTCATCAAAATTAAGAGTTGACAGACGACAGGTGGTTTTACACCCAATGACATGACATTTTACACCAGAGTTTCTTTATGAGAAGTACACAAGATCGTTTGACTAGGTGAGATTGCCTCATTACGTCACATATGTACCGCACTGCTGGTTCCTTGGCGCCTAACATAGCAAACAAAGAATAATCATTGTTAAATAATTTATTAATAGGAAATAAAGAAGTTACGGTAACAACTGGAATTAACAGTATTTAAAAGTATTTCTTTAATATTGACAAAAACACAAACTACACTGTTAAAAACTTCATTAAATAATGAGCAAAATACATATGTGACGTATGGTCCGCCATGTTGCAAGGCTACGAGGCAACCTTACCTAGTCAAACGATCTTGGTTCACACGAGAGAAGAGTACAAAAGATTATTCCCTATGAGACAAATGTACAAAAAAACTACGGTAATTGTACAGAAAGTGTCCGCAACTCGATTTTAACCAAATTTGGTATGTTGGGTTTTTGGGGCGCTGATCACGAATCTGAACGAAATTTTAGTCGGAAATGTTTGGTTTCAGAGATAATCTTCATCAAAGTTGGCATTTAAACTAACCTTATTTTCACCATTATTCACCCCTCTTTGCACACAATTCTTGATTTAAAGCTAAAGTGGCCCACAATATTTGATTTTTCACCTTTTAAAACCCCGTGTTTCTATGTTTTTTACACCTTTTATCAAATAAATTGGAAAGGTCCCTTTAAAAACGTTGCAACCGTGCATTCACTGCTCCACCGCCTCCACCATATTCTGCTACGATTAAAAACGATTGAAAGCGAAGCTATGCAATTTAATTCAAAAAAGTGTAAAATACGTAGAAGAATGAGGTTTTAAAGGTGAAAATCAAATATTGTGTACCACTTTAACTTAAAATCAGAATTGTATGCCAAAGAAGGGGAATAAAGTGAAAATGAGGTTGGATTCAAATGCCAACTTCAATGATGGATATCTCGGAAACAAATGTATCCGACTAAAAATTTTTCAGAATCCGTGATCAGCGCCACAAACACAGGTGTTTTTACAGGTTAGATGTTTTTTGCAGAAATTTATTGCAATTTATTCTAACATTTTGCAGTTTGCACGTAACTGGGTTTATCAATTTACTGAAACTTGTAAGTTCAATTCTTTTTAAACCGTTTTCTTTGTCTCATGTTGTTCTGGTTATGGGCGATAAAATGATACTTACAGCGAATTCTTTTGGTTAAACTAGGTGCTTTCAATTTAATTAGGTTTTTAATCAAAAATTTTTACTACAAAATGCAGGGTTTGTTTTTCTTTTGATAATTCATAAAAGCTTGATGTCTAGGAACTTATTACCGTGGGTATAAAAGTAGACGGCATATTTAACATACCTTAGGGATAAAGGAGCCGAAGTGGACATTTGGGGCTTCTTCAGATGTATGGTTACAAAATGCATGAAACAATTACTTTGTGTTGCTATATTACTGTACATCTCATTGGTACGGAAGAAGGGGAAGTTTATGGTGAAAGTGTAAAGAGTGTACTCGTGAAAATAAAAGTACTTTCCAGCCAAGAAAAAAATCCTAGCCTTCTAAAAGCTGTTGTAGCTCTAAATGTTATTTAAGGTTATTATTTAATGTAACGCCTACGCCGCTCATAAGTAGATAATAAAAATTGGTTAACTTTTTTATGCCAGTATATTATTGTCCTCTATTGTGTGCTTTGAAATCTACGATAAAATGGTGGTGCCCTCTGGATAACATTATTCAGTCGTTACATGGGTTTAACATCTAAAAATCTGGCACCCACGGTACTTAGTACTTAGCTTTTGTGCTACTAACATGGACTGCCATAAACATAAAAAAAACTAAATATACTAAATGTACTAGATGTAGTACAATTGTACAGCTGAACATCGCAAATTCGCGTTGTTGTTGTCAAGGAAGCCGGCATGATTTAACTGACCAATAAGAAGGCTTCCTTATGTTATGCAAGGTTACAGAAAGACGAAATTCGCTTGCCCTGGTTTGCGTTTTAAATAATATTGCGAAGAATTTACCAAATTGTGCGTTTATTAAGTTTTGCATTTTGTTTTAATTTACGTAAAATGCAACGAAATTCAATCGAGTTGACTGACATGGTTTTGTGCTGCAAAATGCTCGGCAAGCCAGGGAACTGGGAACTATGAAAGAGTTTGTTTATAGTGAACCCATTAACAGTTTAGAACAGTTGCGAAATCGTGTGGAACTAGCGGCTCAGCAAATAAGGAACAATGAAAACATTTTTGCGCGTGTGAGAAACAGTATGCAGCGGAAAATAAATGCATGTTTGGAATCAAAATTTAGAACATATTCCGTATTGAAGGTAAATCGACCTTTATTTAAATATTTTTTTGTTACAATTTATTTTGATATAAGGCTTTTAATAATTTTTTAAAGTAAATTTATAAAAAAATAGAATATAATAACATTTTACCTTTTTATTCTATTATGTATTTATATCGTTTATTGGGTATAAAATAGGACGTTTGGCAACATCGCAAACAAATAGGTCTACTGTCTGTGTTTATAGTATTTACGTAACCAGGGACGTAGCAGATAGGTGAAAAGAAGGTATTTTTACAAATTGTAAAAAAGTTTGAATTAAACAAAAAAAGTACTCAGTGTGTCTCTACACTGTCCCAGGAGTCACCCATTTCAATATATTAAAGTATTTCCATAACACCCTGTATATATACGTATATATAAATACCGATTTGAAAAAGCTAAATTCGACAATTTTTGAGAATCAGCCGAATATATAGTTTATTTTAATAGAATTTTGCACGTATGGCAAAAACAACTAACAATTTTGTTTTTAGACTTCCGGTTTTATATCATCATTAATTTAGCGTTTAAATTGTTCATTTTTTAAAGAAAAAATATAAATGTCTTATACAGTAAATTCCAAGTAAATCAAACATCAAACCAACCCGTATAATTCCGCTATTGGTCCAGAGTTTTTTTTTAATAACAACTCCTTAAACACGACAATTTTTATTTTTAGGTTTATGCAAGGTTAAAAAGTTCAAACAGGATAGTTTTAATAGATTTTAATTTTTTGTTTAAAAAAATTGGCCCTAAATACAGGCGTCTATAACCGGTGGCTTACTCCTACAACTTTTTTCGGTTGTCTCAAAAAAAAAATTATCTAAGGTGTTTATCTTAAAAGTGATAATGGATAGGGTGAGTATGGCGTTAAAAGGCAAATAAATGCCAAATAAACATATCTTATTATGTGTCTGTCATTCAACTCCATCATAGCCAACTGGGAATACATTATAACTTAAATTTTAATATGCAGCTTATTAGCCAAATAAAAATATTTAATTGAAAATAACTTAAAAACTGTTATTTTTTAAAAAGGAGACCTAACACAAACCTACCCATATTTTCAATACTAAAAAGACAAAAATATAACATGTGGGGGTTTCCATTTAAAATATGATTTTTGGTAGTTTTTTCAATTTCATTTTTAAATTTATTTTTAAACACCCTGTAATAATATATTTTTTTTAACTGTATACCAACTTATACTACGTTTATATGGAATAATTCAAGCTGGCTTAAAAACAATTGCGGCTTTGAAGCGATTTCCAAGTCTACATGTTTATTTCGGTGGCTAGAAAGTCGATTGAAAATCGACGTCAAGCACATTTCAGGATTTCAGGCCATGGTCGTACTCATGCGGCAGTTTTGCATCCAACTTCACAGTTGACATCAAAGGAAAAACAAACCTCACTTTTAATTTGTCCTATTTTGTGTGCTGTTGTTGGTGTGAGCGTTTTTAAAGTTTTTCACCTGTTTTTCCACTCATATTTTGTATAAAAATGTCAAAATCATATATGAAATTGACACTGATAACGTTCGGGAAACATTCATCTGGAGTTAGGCAGTTATAAAGCCTGCTTGAATCGTTTATATCGTGTTTCTAATCGGCTTTAGTAAAGTCAACCCTACTTATTTTTAGGCTTGACTTGAACGATTCAAATTACTTTCAAGCCCGTTTTTATCGCGTTTTTCAAGCCACTTTTAAAATCCGCTTTAACTCAAGCTAGCTTGAACTATTCGATATAAACGTAGGTTAGTTAAATTAGGTCCTGTTATATATACATTTTATACCAAAATAAATACCAAGGGATTTTTATTGGAAAAATTAATAAATATTTTGAAGCTGCAAACGTCATTTTTAAAAAAATAAATTTAAATATGTCAAAAACGTTATACTAACACACCTAAAAAATATATATTTTATTGGTTTAAAAAGTTAATAACCCTAGTTACCACAATAAAAAAAATGTGTCTTATTGGTTTAACATGTCAGTAACCGGAGTTACTTACTAGGTATTCATTACTAAAATAAAGTGCACAAAGTATTGATTTGGGTATGGCAGATGATTAGGGGTCCAATAAATTCCCTAGCCATTGTCGGGACAATGTCTGCTATCTTTAAGTTTAGCGTAGGGGGAGGTGCACTATATCTTTTTGTGTTTATGTGTTAAAAAAATTTAGCAATTTTGCAAAACGGCTTCGATAGATTCTGTCAACAGTCGATTTTGTTTCTGTCCGCTCACTTGCCATTAATGGAAAATTTTCTCTGAATTGATATTATTTAAAGGAATTTAAAATAAGTCATATATATTTTGATAAATTCTGATAAATAAGTATAATACAAAATTAAATACTATGTTTTATATCGGAAATTGGGACTTTTCGCTATAAAATCGGGACGCGTCGCGTCGGGACATAGGGCCTAAAGCGGTGGCAGTCCCGATAATTATTGGACGGATAGCAACCCTAGACAAGATACACAAAATAGCTCGAAATCTCGTGCAGAGTTTGAAAATGTAATAATATACAGGGTATTCCATTTAAAATAAGCAAGTTGATACGCACTTCCGGTATAGCCCAAAGTCTCAAAAATGTTATTTGCCATATCGCCAGTGTAATTCGCAAAGTGCTTAACTGCATTTTAAGAAATTTTATAAAGGCATTTTTAAACGAAAATTTTACAGTGATATATATAATAAAGATCGATATTGCTTGATCTAGCTCCAAAATATAAAACTTGTTTCTTTAGTAGTTACAGAGATATTTTAGTAGGGCACTCAGTGTAAATAACCCTGTATATTTGATAGATATAGATATTGCAATATTCGTCGTTGTCCATATCAAATTTTAAAATACATTAATAATTTTTAGATTTTAGAAAACAAGATAACCTTTTTCAGTTTTGTATAAAACTGACATTACCAGTGTATTTTACAATAATTAAAAAATACTGCTGGCGTATATGTATATATAAAGCAGCAATAACAACTCTTCTTTATTGAGTCTCTGATATCGCCGATGGACTTTATTGCCGCAATTTTCATTGATATATGTGTAAAATGGCCTATTTCACTTTAATTAAAATAGCAACATGTAGCATCCGACCTTTCTATAGGGAATAACCGTATGTTGGATAAATATGAGTTTGTTAATAAAATAACTGTATTAATAGTCCAAATAGATTGTCCATTTTCAAAATTTTTATATCGAACATGTTTACTTAAAAAACACTATTTTTATAACATGCTATAACTTTTAAATTACGGAAAAAAGTTTACATTTATTTTATTTATTTAGCGCAGTGTAGCATAGTCTTTAATTTTTAACCCAAAAGGCTCGGGTACGACCTTTTTTGTATTTAACTAAAAACTAAAAAATTATTCCGTAAATCCTAGCTATCAGATCGCACAAATCTTTTCATAATATAGGCTCTATTCTACCAATCAAGCCCTTTATTTGATACCCATATTGGGGTTGTAGTGAGGTAATATGTAATTCGCCATTTTTTATCGGCGGCCATCTTGGATTTACAATCATAATGAATATGTTGTATTGTCATCAAGATTAACCGAATTTCAGATCGATCGGTCGTCAGAAAGAGGGTCAAATTCCAATTACTAGATTTGACCGAAATAAATAACAAATAGATATTAAATAACAAATAAATAAAGAGTTTAAATTAAATAAAAACATTAAAAAAAAAAGAGGTTGGACGAGTGCGTGGTGCTGTCAAATGCAATAATTGCATGTTTCAGTGCTTAGACAATGTTGACGGAACAGGAAAAAAGTTAAGGTAAACATCTAATATCTCGACTATCGTAAGTACCTCGTGTAATGTCACAAAGATAAAAGAATAAGTCAAAGTAACCCTGGCAACCGTAGCAAAAATTCAAATTCTATTAACAAGGTGGCAATTGCCTGATATTATAAATATCTCTGTGACACCTTTATGCGCAATATAGGGCAGATTGCGTATTTATTTGACACACAAAAAATATTTTGATACCGGGTTTTCATTTATATTTTACTACCCACTGACAATAATAACTAAGAAAGATAGAAAAAAACTTTCTGTATAAAATTTTCATAGTTTTTATCTATTATCTTTTGAGCATAACAAAATGTACAAATGAACATTTAAGAGTTAAGAAAAATGAAGAGGTAAACTTTTTTTGAATAAAACACCCTGTATATTATTTCATCATTAAAAAGAGCTTTAATAAAAATCATTATCACATTTAATAAATCTAGGTTTGTTCCAGCAGAATGTTGGAAGCATGTTAGCAACAATCGTAAAACGCAGAAATTGTTACTTACAAACATTAGTCAGAAATGTTGGCAACAGTTTTCTACTGGAACGAAAAATAAATAAATTGTGCATACTGCTTATACGTCAAACGTCAATACAAGAAAAGTAATGATAAAAATTTGTCAGTAATGTTTGAAGAAAGTTTGCAAACTTTTCAAACAGTTTCTAACATGTTTCCAACATCCTAAACCTACTGCTGAAACAAAAAACAATTGTAAAAGCCGATTCCCACTTAGGCGTGTTCACCCGTGACGCATGAGTCGCCACCCATCAGCTGATTGTCACATCTATGCACATTTGAATCAAAATAACATCTTTTGGTAGTACCAACCGTTAATTTATGTAGGGAATTTTGTCAAAAACTCGTCACCCATAGGAGAAAATTAGAACCAGTCCTAATTTGGCGGGTAAAAACTCACGAGTTTTAACCCCTTACTTATGACTTACAGGTGTGAATCGTCAAAAGTCAAAGACTTTTTACCCAGGGTAAAAACCCCAGGTTAAAACCCCTAGGTGGAAATCGGCTATATAATGTTACAAACATGGCCGGCTGGAACGACAAATTTGACGTGTCCAGAATCCGAATGGTTGCAAACATTTCTGACAGCCTGCTGGAACACAACTTATCTTTAATAGAGCCGGAAATAATGCTACATAAATCTAAATTGTAGATAATATAATTTTCAATATAATACCAGCGGCACTAGGCTTAGTGCTTACAGCTTAGCTCTGTAGATATAATGGAAATTATATCCGCTTTTACTTAAATTTAAATGGCCATATTTCCGATACTATTAAAGATGGATATATTAAATGTGCATTGGCGCTGGGAGTGGGGTGCTGCACTTGCACCCCCTGGCTTTGGGTAGTGTATGAAGATGTACTAGCTAGGGGCTTTAGAGAGTATTCCTATGAATTTTGACCCGCTGAATTCGAATTTTAGACTTGCTTTTGTTTCGGAAATGACGGATATTTGTTATAAACAATTTAATTGTTTATAAGGCTCTTACTTCTAAACTAAAAGAAATGGAAAGATTTTTTAATTAAATTTGTCTCCAAAAAATCCACAGAATGACGATTTATAAACATTGATCTGATTGTTAGAACCGAAGATATGGCAAAATTAGTGCAAAAACATTGCAAAATTTGCAAAAATTACGGCATTTAGGCAAATTTTTATTTAAAACTCGGCTTGATTTTGAATAAAGTAACTCTGTAATAGATCAAATTGAAAAGAAATTACCAGCTTCAAAAATAAGCCTAACTTTTAATTAAAATACCATTTATAGCAAAGTTATTATAATTATAAAAGGAATTTTTTTAACAAATTATAGCAAAGGAAGGTACATATTCGGATTGTACGATCCAAGACAAAAAGTACAGTATGAAGATACTTTTAAGTTGTCGCGCATTTTTTTCATAAGATTGTATTTGTTTAGTTAGTAGCTGCAGCTATTAGTTTTTAATAAACATTTATTCGTTACTTAAATATTTAATTTTTGGATGGAAAATACAAAATAATTTATTAATGCCCAAAAAATTTGTTGTTAAATTAAAAACCAGTTACAAAGATGCCACAAGCGTCATACAAATAAAGACGAAAATCAACAATCGCTGTCTAAACGCGTCGTTAACATCGTGTGCGAGCAACAAAAAGGAGAATAATTGAAAGTGAGACAGAAGTGATGATGCCGTGACATCTTCTCTACTGGCGAGAACTTTACCGCCTTTAGAAGATTTGCCCCCGGTTGCTCGATGAAACTTGCTCTAAAAACTACTATGCTTGTCACTGACAGTCTCCTGTATTAAATATATAAATAAAGAAGAACACATGTAAGAAATAAATTAGGTATATTAAATAAGTATTTATTAATTTAAGTGAAAAATAAAATTGTATTGTCGGAAATATTGTACTTCTTTTATTTTTGTGGCCTTACGTACATTCATACTCATTATATACGGTTTTATCACATTAAAAAATAAATACACCAAATTTCTTGTCTTGTCCTGATAATGTAAAGTTTTAGTAGGTAAAAAACCGTATAAACTTTTTTAATTTAAGCTATTACAGAGTAACTTTACTTAAAATTAAACCGAGTTATAAGTAAAAAGTTTCCCAAATGCCGTAATAATTTCAAATTTTGCAATATTTTTGCACTAATTTTGCCACAGCTCCGGTTTTAACAATCAGATCAATGTTAGTTTAACGTCATTTTTTTAAACAAATTTTATTTGAAAAAATGTTTCCATCTCTTTAGTTTAGGAGCTAGAGCCTTATAAACAATTAAATTGTTTATAACAAATTCCCGTCACTTCCGACACAAAAGCAAGTTTTAAAATCGAATTCATTGGGTCAAACAAAATCCATAGAAATACACTTTGAAACTCCGTGGACTTCGATCGGCCACGAAACAGCCCTGGCCCCTAGACTATACAGGGTGTCCAGTTTTCGTGTGTTTTCATATACCAGCTCCCTTACTATAAAAGATAGAAAGATGGGGTTTGCGGCTTACTGTCCTATTTTTTTATGAAACTTTCATTGCCGCAAACGAAATATTCATAGCCCCCTTTGTTTCTGACATACAGGGCGATTTTGAAAATTTGTCATTTTTGACGGTCCCCTGTATCTCGATTATTTGGTAACTTTTCAATAAAGTGAAAATGGATTGTTATAGAGTTTTTACGTAGAATTCAGTGGCGTAGGTAGTTTTTTCTAAAAGTTTTGTTTTTGAGTTACGGCCCAAACTTATGTTTTTTAAATGGGACACCCTATATATTATTTTTTTATCTTATTCCCCCTTTTACAGGCTTTTCAAAAATATATAATAGTCCATATTTATTTTTTTTTTAAATGGAAAATTTTAACATTTTTGTAAAATTTATCATTTTCCGATGGTCAATCACGGATAGCCATGACAAAAACAAAATTCTGTAAATGCGCCATTATGGATTGTTATTGTTGTCAAATAGTACTGTTATTTGTTTGATTTGGATTTTTGTTATGTGGAAGTTTACTTTATTATTTTTGTGAAAAATTGTTTAACATGGCAGAAAATAATAGATATGAGAATTATGAAAAACACGATATGTATGTTTGTTTTATCCAAGCTAATGAAGACGCCAACGCAGCCTCGGAGCTTTATTTTAATCGGTTAGGTTTAACAGTATATTATATGCCTATAGGTTAAGAAGTAGCCTTCTCAACAATGATATATTATAGGATGTTTTTATTATAATGTGAGCATATCGGATGATTTGAATAGATTTTGACATTGGTAATATTCAGCATTAACAAAAAATTGATATGTAACATTAATATTCATAACAAATATAAAAATCTTAATCATTATCTATCTATCTAGCTTGTTGTTACATATCTAATTATTTCGTAGGTATCCAGAAAGACATCAACCCGATAAAAGAATATTTCATAATATCAAAGCCAATCTCATTGAACACGGATCTTTTAAAAACCCAGGCCTAATTTTTACAACAAGGAAAACAGGGAAGAAAATGAAATAAATGTTTTGGCTTCTGTCGCGGTACAACCATCCATATCATGCAGAAAAATATATGACGAAGTTGGGGTTAAAAAATCAAAAACTCAGTTAGTACTAAAGAAACATAAGTTTAGACCATACAAATACCATCTTGTCCAGCATTTGCATCCCGGTGATGCAGAACGTAGGGTAGTTTTTGCAATTGGTACCTACAAATGTTGCAGGAAAATGCAAATTTTGAAAGAAAGGTGGTGTGGTCAGACGAGGCTTATTTTACTAGTTCTGGTATTCTAAACCGAAACAATTCAAGGTACTGGTCCCAAACGAACCAATATGTAACATTTCCTCGAGAACGTCAAGGTCGGTTTGGATTTAGCGTGTCATGCTTTATTTTTTGGTCCTAAAATTAAGTATTTTATCTATGAAGGAACGTTAACCGGAAATAGACATCTAGAAATAATGCAAGATACACTAATGGAAATATTAGAGGATGTTCCTTTGGCCGATCTAAATAATATTTATTACCAGCAAGATGGCGCTCCAAGTCACAATGCTCAAATAGTGAGAGAATATTTAGACACAACATTTCCAGATAAATGGATTGGTACGAATGGACCAGTCAGGTGGCCCCCAAGATCCCCAGATCTTTCTGTTTTGGATTTTTTTATGGGGATATATGAAAAATCAAATATATATGAGGCAATACCACAATATTGATCAACTTCGAGAAGCTACACATCAAGCGTTTAGGCTTTTGCAGGGTAGGCCTATTACTTTATTAAATGGATTGCGAAAAATTGAAAAAGTATGTCAAAAATGTTTGGAACACAACGGAGCCCAATTCGAGCAATTTTTGTAATTAAACTAAATAAAAATAAATTAATATGTTATTTTCTTTTAATGTTGCTTAGTTATTATGTATTAATATAGAGTTGTTATAATAAAAATATTGTTGTTAATTTTGTTTTGATTTGCGGGCATAGCCTTCTATACGAAAAATGATAAATTTTACAAAAATGTAAAAATTTTCCTTTTTTAAAAAATAAATATGGACTATTATATATTTTTGAAAAGCGTGTAAAAGAGCGAAAAAGATAAAAAAATAATATATAGGGTGTCCCATTTAAAAAACATAAGTTTGGGTCGTAACTCAAAAACAAAACTTTTAGAAAAAAACTACCTACGCCAATGAATTCTACGTAAAAAACTCTATAACAATCCATTTTCACTTTATTGAAAAGTTACCAAATAATCGAGATACAGGGGACCGTCAAAAATGACAAATTTTCAAAATCGCCCTGTATGTCAGAAACAAAGGGGCTATGAAAATTTCGTTTGCGGCAATGTAAGTTTCATAAAAAAATAGGACAGTAAGCCGCAAACCCCATCTTTCTATCTTTTATAGTAAGGGAGCTGGTATATGAAAACACACGAAAACTGGACACCCTGTACATTTTGTAGGATAAAGGACAAGTTTCCTTTGCAGATTAAAGGATTTTGCACCCCCTGACTTTTGCATGTGCGCAGCGGGGTATATGGGAAAGTAGTGTTTGAAGATGAGAACCTTTTTTAACACGCTTTTATTAACTTGGGTTGTAACTATCCATCTATCTATCTATGTAACGGAATCTTTGAGCCTAATTTTAACCAACTTCCAGCTATTCGATTTCTTTGAAACTTTGCACACGTGTCAAGGACCGATGAAGATGCAATAATTTAAAAACAGTATCCCGTTATCTTTTTTGAATCGCCAGGAAAAAAATTCCATTATATTATAAAAACAACACCTAGGATGCCATCTGTTGGCAACATTTCAAACTTTGCTATTAAATGAAGAAGAAATTTTTTAGTTTTTACACAATTTGGTTAGTTCTGGTTAGTTGCACCATTAGTTCAAGGATTAAATAATAAAAATTACATTATGTGTAATGTATACATAATACATAATGTGCAATTAATAAAAATTAACATTCTTTTTTGGATCGCCAGGAAAAAAAATTTCCTTTATATTATAAAAATATAAAAACAACACCTAGGTTGCCACCTGTTGGCAACATTTCAAACTTTGCTATTAAATGAAGAAGAAATTTTTAGTGGGTTGCAATATATTGGCAACGGTCCAAACATTGCCTGGATTGCCATCTGTTGGCAAAATTTCAAACTTTGCTACTTAATGAAGAAGAAATTTTTAGTGAGTTGCAATCTGTTGGAAAAATTTTAAAATGTGCCACTCTTGTTCATTAAAAAATTTTTCGCCATTTTGTCAAGAGTAGCAGAAACTAAAAAATGAAAAATAATTAATAGTTTAAAAACTAAAAAACACGCTTTTATATGCAACCGAACTAAAAATTAGAAAATAATTTTTCATTACAAAGAGTTTGTCACTTCAGAATAAAAGCGTGGGGTGCATTTTACTATTTTTTCATAACTTTTCCCTCATAGATATTTGCAAATAGAATAATTATAACATTTAATATATTAAGCACCCCACGCTTTTATTCTGAAGTGACAAACTCTTTGTAATGAAAAATTATTTTCTAATTTTTAGTTCGGTTGCATATAAAAGCGTGTTTTTAGTTTTTTAAACTATTAATTATTACTCCTTTATATTGGTTTGGAGACCTGTGTATAAATATGTTTAAAAAGGATTGTTTAATTCGGTAAGGCATTTTTTTCTGTCTTTAAAAATTTATTTTTGGTCCTGAACATTTAAACGTTTTCCACCCTCCTTGATGTCATCCTGCCGGCACCAATGAAAAGTGTTTTTTCCTTAAATCTCTTTTAACGGCCTTTTTAATAGTCACCTAATATTAATAATAATAGGGTATTCTACATAAAAAAACTGTATCTTTTCATTTATTTTTAACTCTTTTATATTTATTTTTTCTTTTGTTATGCTTAAAAGCTATAAGATAAAAAACTATGAAACTATTATACAAAAATGTGTTTCTATCTTTTTAAGTTATCGTTCAAAATAAGCATAAAATATAAATCAAACACTGCACATTTTTAATAAAGATAAAGATAAACAAAGAGAAATTAAAAATAAACATAGTTGTTAATAAAATCATTTACCAACCTTAACAAATAGTCTTGGTAAAATGTCTCTTCGCAGAAGAAAAACACTTTTTTCCTCGATATATATTGTAGTATAAACAAGCCTTAAATATTATAATATAATAAAATAAAGCATGACACATTTCAGTAAGCATTTAGCAAATTATAGGATTTCTTAGGTCATTTTATTATAAAAATTTAAAATTATTTTAATTTTTGATAACTCCAAAATCAGTTTCTTGAAACTCTTTGATATCCCTGTAACATAAATAAAGTAATTTAAATGCCATTCTTAATACATTTTCCTAATGACATTATGCCTAAAAATTACAAATAAAGCTAGTTACTCTTAGAGAAAAATCATGTTTTTCAAGTTTTTACAAACCCTATATACAAAATCAACATAGTCTCTTTGTGAATCATATTTTTTATAAGCGAAAATTTTATCAAGAATAACTTTATATTGAAAAATTATTTTTTCTTGTCTGCTCGAAAAGCCCATCCGTTTCTTGTATAATGTACTCTACCGTGCAAAGGAAAAAGAGTCCAAACTCAAAATTGGTCATTTTACATTGACTTAATGTGCAAAAAGAGTTTTACATTTTAATCTTTAAACGGTGTTTCTAGAGGGAGGGGGTTAACGTTAGGATGATGACAAAACAGTCTAATATCAAACTGGATAAAACACAAACTGTATTTTTGCGAATAGACTCTTTTGCCTTTGCACGGTAGTACTATTAGTAGAAGAGCCAGTGAAGCCTTCGAGTAACGTTGGGCCTGTGAGGCTAGAAATTTGTATAGTGATGAGTCATAGCGTGCTAAGTACGACAATCATCACCTGGCAAGCATCAGCCCTGCACATCATTACCCTGTATAATTTTGAAAGTTTAAAAATAAAAATAAAAAAACTTGGAGCTGTAAGCTTAAAATTTTTCAGGATTTACTTCATTCGTAATAAGGTTTGAAAAAATTGACAGGCGTTTTCGATGAGTGATGGCCATATTTTCAAGACTAATAAAGTTAGATATACATAATGTGGTATTTTCTTAAAGCTTTTTAAAGATATTTTTAATGGTAATATATTATACAGGGTGCATTATTTTAAAAAAACTTTTTTCTCACCCTGTATATATTCACCAGTATCACCGTTAAAAATATCTCTAAAAAGCTCTATGAAAACACTACATTAGGTACATTTAACTTTATTAGTTTAGGAAATATCACCATCCAAATCAGTTACACCTTTCAGTTCGCCTGGCAGGTACTTATCCTCATCGAAAACGCCTGTCAATTTTTATTTAAACCTTAATATGAATGAACTAAATCCTAGAAAAATTTCAAGTTTACAGCTTAAAGTTTTTTTACTTTATTTTATTTTTAACTTTCAAAAATGTACAGGGTGATCACGTGCAGGGTTGATGTTTGCCATGCTATGACTCATCACTATACAAATTTCTAGCCTTACGGTACTCGAGAGGATTCACTAGCTCTGGGACTATATGTAAACAACCCTTAAATATTAAATAAAACAAATACCCTCTAACCCCTACAAATATAAAATTTAATTTTAAGTACCTAATCCACGTATAAATATTTATGTTTATTGATTCCATTTAGTTTATAATAATTTATATAGTTTTACTATGAAACCAGAAACCCGTATCTAACCCAATAAATAAATATAAATTGTCCAATTTCACTGTTAATTAATCCAAACCGAGCAAATAAAGCTTGGCACATTTCAGTTAGTATTTAAATATGTCAAATGCATTAGGCTTTCATTTGATTTAGTGACGAAATTTGCGCGAGCGATGGAAATTATGGCGTTCATTAAACGCAACTAGTCTGACGATTCTGTTCTACTAAATATTCAAGACCTAATAAACCCAACCTGAGGGAAGGAAACTGACTGGGTGACATGTAAAGTTAAGTCAATGAATTGGGACAAATTTCGTTAATTTAACCATGCACCAGATGGAGAAATAGGCCTTAAATAATTACAATTTATGACGCAATCCATATGTCATATACATAAAGTATAGTGCCCTCTGGGAGTGGTGCATTACAAAACAGGCCATAGGAAATTCCATGTAAATTTTAATAACTTCAAATATTGACTCCCCTATTGAATTTACAACAAAATTGTATTAAACTATTTTAAAGACATTAATAAGATAAGCTATCGCACTAATTTGTGTTATTTTCTAATTGACCAATTAAATGTTATTTAAAGAAAACTATTCTTAAAATTATTGGAGACCTTAATAAACCCACCAATAATGAATATTTTTTTGTCCACTTTTTATTTGTCGTTTTATTTTCTATTCGTTATGTATTAATTTTTATGTATTACTTTATTTTATGTGTAGCAGATATGCGACGATTTTACAAATAGTTTTTCTTAAAAAAACGCTTATTAAAAATAACAAAATTTGTTGTGTGAGATTTTCTTATGAAGGTTTTTGAAAATAGTATTATTTTGTTTTAAAATCACTAGGGGAGCCAATATTTAAAAGTATAAAAATTTACAAGTGAATCACTATGGCCAGCCTGCCGATACATCACACCACCACCTTCACGAAGAGAAAATATTGATTTTGTACACATGGTTCCCAATACCTAAAAAAAAACGTGATTTTTCTACAAAAGTAAACAACCTTTATTTTTTATTTTTAAGCAAAATTACATTTAAAAAATATTTAGAATAGAATTTTTAAATAACTTTATTAAAAGTTACAGTGGTATCAAAAAAAAATCATGAAAATAATTTTGAAGTTATCAAAAAATTAATTATTTTAAATTTTTATAATAAAACGACCTAAAAACTTTTATAATTTGCTTTTCACTCCCGCTTTCTCAGAATTTCTACAAAACACAATTAAACTGTTAACGCCAGTTTTTGGCAAATTATGAATTTTATTAAAATTTTTGTATTATTGTTTTTTATCGAATATAAACATATTTTTATGACATTTGTTAAAAAAAAAAAATGTAGTTTACTCTTGGACAAAAATCATATTTTTAAAGATTTTGCAAACTCCTCGTAAATACTAATATTTTTACAAGCAAAAATTTTCATAATGAATTACTTTCCATAAAATTAAATTTTTAGCCCATTTGCCCTCTGTTAACTCCATCTGGGAATCTGTCCTCTACTAAAAAAAAAAGACAGAAATAAAAAAATTTTGCTTTAAAATTAGGTATAGAATAAATTGCTATATCAAGTAGGTACTTTAAAATACATAAAAAGAAATAACCATTACAAAAGCCAAGGTTTTGACGCGAAATACGACGAATCTGTCAGTTCTGCTCCATCATCCTCCAGTTTCTGAAGCAAATGGTCAAAATCTCGGATATTCAATGGTTTAAAATTCGAAATAATTGTGAAAATACAGTTTAGCACATATATATTAACGTCTCTATCATAATCTAATACAATTTAATTGTAAAATTAAGAGAGCCAATATTAAAAGGTTTATAAAATATACATGGAATTTTCTATTGCCTGTTTGGCGATGCACTACATTTTGAGACGCAACTATTGGCCCAATTACTCGTCTGAAGCGTCTTGTTAAGGATTACCATTTTTATTAGATTAAATTAATTTCAACCTAATGATGTGCTAATGAACCTTTGTTTATAGATTGAAACCTTTGTATTGTAAGTAACTTAATATTAAATATTTCATTATTTTATTTTTTTTAAGTAATAATAACTTTTATTATATTGTGTAAGAGCAAGAACAGTTCTACATAATGTTTAAAAGTTTTAATTTTCATTAAATGTTAAATAAACTTTTAATTTTATTCTGGAGAAAAGCCAAAAAATATTTTGATTATAGTTATAGTATAATTATTACTTAGTATTTAAAATAGTCTAATAAAATTTTGTTGTAAAATATATAGGTGAGCCAATATTTAAAAGTAGGTTCTTTAGGTTTGCCAATTTTGGTCAAACAAATTTAGACAGGACTGGACTTACGGGGCTTTTTCAAAATACTGTATTTAATGTTGTTGCAAAAGAAATCGAATTTAGCTTCACAATTAAGCTAATACACTTTTCCTTCTAGATAAACTATGGGAAATCATTCATTAAAATTAAATCTGTCAACAAACTGAGAATTCAGGAATTATGATTTTTCTTGAAAAATCATGCACACCATAAAGCATGCATTAATTTCTCTCAGTTTTAACAGGGAACTTTTTTTTAGTGTGCTTTAAACATTAAAAATATACCATTACCATGGTTCCTAAATTAAATGCTGACCCAACTTAACAGTAATTTAAATAAAATTAAACGTATAAGCCTAAATGTAGATAAATTCGTCCCTGTCTAAAACAATCTGACCAAACTTAGCAAACCTAAAGAAAAATATAACTACCTATTGGCCCCTTTAAAAATAAAAAAGATAGGCGCAAGAGATAAAAAGTTTATCTTAGTTAAAAGTATTGCAAGTTTAATTTGGCCAACACTGTACAATTTTTTAATGTGTTTTTGCAGTCTAGGCATAAATCTCTTGTATCTTTGTGACAGCCCACAAAGGTTTATGCCTAAGTACCAGAGTACCGTTCCTTAAGTTTGTTTACTTATAATTATTGAAATACCAAATATTTGGAATCAGTGGCCAATAAAAAATATTTTAGTTTTATCTTACATTTAATTAAAAAGTAACAGTTCTTTGCAAAAACGGCAAGACATGTTAAATATGTTTTGTTATGGAGGGTCAAAAGTGGTACCAAGTGGTTCGTGTGCTTGAACTTCTTGGCTTGACACGCTGCTGCTTGTCTAAAGTGTTTGGGAAAACTATAGAATATTAATCGTGGTAGGAAGAATATTTTGTATCGTTGGGTTTTGACAAAACATCATGAGCGAAATTCTTTTCTATTCATTGAGTTACTTTTAAAACTAAGTTTTTATTTTTTTTTGTATATAAGTAGTAAAGTAACAGAGGTCCTGGGACTGATACTCCGGATGGTATCTATTCATCCACAGAGAACATTCTTTAATATTTCAGGATTTTAGTTTTTTAGTACTTTAGGAATTTCTCTTCATTCGAACAAGTGACGTCAAAGAAGTCCAGAAAGACAAAATAATGGTCGAATTATGTTTGATGATGATGAATTTATTGGACTTAGATCAAAAAATGACATGGAAGAGAAAAAAACTATTAAAATTTAAATTAACAAACCAAAAATTGAAAAATTAGAAATACAAAATATATTGTCCAATTTAGGAACAATAAAAGAAAGACAAAGGCATAACAGCGCTGCATCCCTAAAATTTATTTTTAATCAAATATCCTTTGATGACTACTCTAATTGTTCTTTTAATCATCAGAATTTATCTACAAATGACACTTTAATTCGAAAGAACAAAACATGAATGTTTACACTATGGGAGCAAAAAGAGCTAGCCCCCTAAATCCTAACGATGATAAACGTATAGTAAAATTATATTTTAACAGATACGTTACCTTGAGGTTGGTGATTAAAAAATAAAATAACTTTTTTTTAAGCCACTTTTATAAGTTTCCTTATATTTAATTAATTAATTAAAATACTACACTGTGGAGACAGGCAGCATCCAGGCCAGGCAGTGCAGCACGAGCCGGCTGGCCAGGCCCAGTAACCCGGGAGTGCAGAGGCCGGTGCTGGGCCAGGCGCGCTTCGGCAACCCGCCCAACGGTCGTTAGAACGAAGCTAGGAACGGATCCGTTCCCAACCGATCCGTTCCTAGTTAGGCGGGGTTGCCGAAGCGCTAGGCACTGTAGCTAACTTCAGTCTGCGCGCACCGGGTTACCTAACTTCTGGGCGCGCTAGGCCCTGTAGCTAACTTCAGTCTGCGCGCGCAAGCGTCCCAAGAGATGAGCGCGCGCAAGCGTCCCACTCTCTACTTACACCAACTCTAAAATTTGCGGGAAAACATTTCCCTGGTGCATACACACCTACAAAGTCATCAAAAAGGGCAGCTGGACTCGATCTAAGAAGCATTCATGATATCACAGTACCCGCTCAAGAAAGAACTTTAATAAATACTGGCTTAAGAATAGAGATTACCTAGAGGATTTTATGGTAGGATTGCGGCACGATTTGGTTTAATTTTTAGAAAAAGGAATAAATCTAGGAGGATAATCATATTTCATTTATACGCACCCCATTATAAATCTAAGACCAAAAAATATTCCAAAAACAACTTTTATTTCAATTCTTTTAATATTGCATGATATAAATGTATAAAACAACTAATTTTATTTTCTTGTCTTTTTATTATAGCTGGTGTTGTTAATGAGGACTATAGAGGAGTTATTCAAGTAGTTATATTCACCCATTCCCAAAACAATGTGCACATTAGGGCTGGTGATCGCACATTGCCCAACTGATTTATTGATGAAAAATGGTTCATCCGGGTTTGGAGGAAGTTGAAGAACTGGACTACAAGTACCGAAGGTGGTGATCAGGGATTTGGTTCTTCTGGACTATTATAATTTTTTGTATGTGAAATCACCCGTTAAAAAATAAAGTATTGTATTTAAAACTTTAACCTGTTTTTTTTTAGGTTATAGCTAGTTAAACTATGAAATTACGTAAGACTAATAAACAACTATTTAAATTCATACACTAGATACTGTTTACTTTAATCTACACCGAGTTTTTAACGTTTCTATCTGCAATTTGACATTTTTACAACTAGTCCAAACTTATATGAATAATAGTTTACAGGTCACTTTTACCATAGTCAAATATAGAATACACAATTTTTTTCCAACTTTGTTCACCTTGGGTTCTTTAAATGCCTCTGGTTAACATACGTCATTGGCAACTACTTTAGCAAAGATAATTATTTAGGCTACACCTGCATAGGTAATAAGAGACTCAGGTGATAAAAAAGATAAGATCTCAGCAGCCTCTGGACTTCTTTAACAACTACGCAAAAATACTTACCGAGGGACAAAATTTACATACCCAAACATAATCTACCAATATTTTTTTCTTAGTCCACCATGTTCTTTAAAAGCATCTGGTTAACATACGTCATTGTATACCACTTCTTCAGCACAGGTAATTCTTAATAGTACACCTGCACAGGTAATAAGAGATAAAGGTCTCGGCAGCCTCTGGACTTTGACAAATGGCCGTCCACTTCTTCGGGATGAAGAAGTTCTGAAATACTGGAAAAGAAATTCCCTGAAATATCCAAAGAATGGTCTCTGTGGATGAATAGATACTATCCGGAGAATCGGTCCCAGGACCTCTGTTACTTTACTACTTATATATTAGTGCACTGCTTTATTTCTAAATTAACCACGAAATACGATGTATTGTCAAAAACTCATCGATATGTTGGTTGCCCGTACTTAGCGTTGTCATTGAGAAGAAGTTCTTTTGCTGTGAACTTGGCTTAGCAAGATTTCGGCTCACTTTCTCTTAGTCGCACGCCACTATATTTTCATTACCCATTTACCGTTGTTTAAGACTATCTCAAGAAGCAGTGCTTTTTACAACTCTTTGTTACAGTAATAGCTCTTCACGATATCTCCCCTAAACTAAAAGTATTTATTCTATACAATAACAAGGTTTAAAGAAGCCCAAGAAAGACTTTTTATTATTGATACAAAGCAGATTCAATAAAAGTGACAGCTATTGCTTTTCACAGCTTTGATGAAAATAAAAATAAAATGCTGTAAGATAAATAGCTTGTAATACGGATGCATTCTAACGTTTATTTTTAGTTTGGTAAAATAAAATGTAAAGAAAATTAGGCCCTACTTCTTAGGTTTTGTAAGTTAACCACGAATCTTGGTTTTTCTGCTTTCCGTTCCGTAACCTTCTTTCTGAAATCCGATTAGATTATGAAACGCGGTTTCTCAAATTGTGGGTTTATCTGTAAACCGAAACTACCCGTTAAACTGCGACACGTTCCGTAAGTTAACCAAGATTCTTGGATTTTCTGGTTTGATTTCTGTAAGCGCAATTTTCTGAAATCTGGTAAGGTTTTGAAACGGGGTTTCTAGATTTTTGATCTCAACTATCAATCGCAATTACTGATCAAAACAAGTGGGTGCCTTCAGTTTATTTCTTAAAACTTCCTCATTGGTCGGATAAGCATTTGTTTCTATCCTTTAACCAATCGATAGACTAAGCGAGAGAAAAAATACCGCCAGTATCTTTCGCTATTCGCACGGCTAAGTGGAAGAGCTATCTCTAGACGGGAAATATATTAAGGTTTGTTTCCATTAATTCATTATTGAGTTGAGTCCGTATACCGGTTGAGATAAATAACACAACACATAGGCAATGTGAGGAAAAAGGACAATCTAACTAAATACCGGCATGTAAACATTCGTGACTAATAGTGCTTGTTTTGTTATTCTATTACTGGCCGATATACCAAAACTGCTTGCTCATATAGTATAAATAATGTAATAGTATACAGGGTTTAGTTTAATTGATGGCTAAAAAATACAGGGTATAATTGTTTTGCCAATTTAAGGAATCAAAGTTCATATAAACATATGTCTTAAACGTCTTAACTTTTAAGATACAGGGTGTTAAAATTTTCAAAACACCAAAAAATTTCGAAAACACTTATTTTAGTTAAAACTGTTATACTGAAAATAAACCGGATTTAAATGAGTATTTATTATTTTTGTTACATAATTGCTAATTAAAAATTATAAAACCTAATTTTTAAAAGAAAAGATCCCGCAATGCTTCTTTAATGGTCTAAAAATGTGTAATTAAGTAAATTTATTTTTTTTTCTCTTAAACTATACAAAATACGGAAAAAAGTAACAGACATAAAAGCAGTATTTTTATTTGCTTAATCTAAAGAAAGCACGAAAATTTTACACGCATTTACACAGTCAGTGGCGTACCGTTTTTTGTCGGAAATATTCCTTTAGTTGCCTCTCTTACTCCCTTAATGTCATTAATAATATTTCCAAAATAAAACAAAATTGGGCAAACAATAGTTATAATATTTATTTTTTTTTCGTTTTGAAATTGTATCTCAAAAGTTATGAGGTGTAGGACATATGTTTATATGAACTTTTCTTTCTAAAATAAGCTAAGGAACCATACCCTGTATTCGAAGCTATCAAATAAATTACACACTGTATACAGGGTGTTTCCTAACTAATGTAGGAAACTGTAATGGATGATTCCCTATGTCCTTTTACAAAAAAAAAAATCATGAAAATAGGTTGCTTCGTTTCTGAAAGACAAATCCTTAGTTGATTTGGTTTAAATTTTGTAGACTTAAGACTTATTTGAAGTAATAAAGCGCTTATTAAGCTCTAACTACACTGAAAATATTGGGTTCAGTGGCGTTTTAGTGGGCACCACAGATAATACAGTTAGGAAAAGACCGGATGCAACTAACTTTTTTCTAATATATATATATATATATATATATATATATATATATATATATATATATATATATATATATATATATATATATATATATATATATATATATATATATATATATATATATATATATATATATATTTTTTTTTTTGATTAATCAACTAAATATACAACTTTTAAGATTATTGTATTTTCTTTGTACTTAGCTAAGACTTTGAAAAAAAAATTAAAAGCACTTTAAAACACATTCTAAAAAGTATTTGTATATGACAACAAGGGGAAGTATTTTTAATTGTTTGATCGGAAAAATGTTACAAAGGTAAAAAAAATCATTCTGTGGTGCCTACTGTACCAAATAATTTTAATCTAGCTAAGGCTAAATAAACATTTTACTTCAAACATTTGAAAAAATGTCATATGTAAAAAAATTGGGTTAATCACAAAATACTAATTTACATAAACCAAAGCGTACCAAAAGGAACCGCTTTTACCGATTACCACTGTCAAACCAATATCAAACCGCTATTAACCGGTCGATAAACTTTGGTTAAAATACGGAACATCACCATAAATAAAAAGATGATTAGTTGTGTTTTTATATTTTTTATTGTTGCTAACTGTACCGAATGTTAAATTACAAATTTACACCCCTTAACTTTAAATTACAGTATCAACCAAATTAAAATATTAGTTTGTTTGGTTGATACTGTACTGTCTGAATCAGTATTTAGATCTTAAATGTACC
The DNA here is from genome assembly GCA_014170235.1 of Listronotus bonariensis. Taxonomy (NCBI): domain Eukaryota; kingdom Metazoa; phylum Arthropoda; class Insecta; order Coleoptera; family Curculionidae; genus Listronotus; species Listronotus bonariensis. The sequence continues at coordinate 162,566 of JACEGR010000792.1, forward strand.
TTTAGATTTTTTTTTATCTTTGGACAAACCATGAAGGCTAAAAGCCTAAATACTAACGTACCGTGGGTGTCTTAAGCGAGGTAAGAGGGAGTTTGTTGACACGGGACTTAAATACTTGAAGATTTGGGGGAAGGAAAGATCTCCGCGGGCAGCAGGTTCCACAACCTAGAAAATCTAGGGATAAAAGAACGAACAAAGTGGGAAGTTCGGGGCCCGTCCAGTTGGACCGTATAGGGATGCATAAGCGCGGAACCACGAGTTTCTCTGTTGGGAACCGTAAGTGGAGGAACTATACTGGACAATTCTTCAGAGCAGAAGTCATGGAAGTACCTATAAAAAGCGATAAATCCCCCACAGCCCGACGATGTGCAAGAGAGGAAGCCTTTCTGTAAGTGAAGGATCATTAACGAGACGAATAGCTCTTCTTTGAATAGAATCAAGAATGCTTAGGGTTGTGGGGGACGCCATGCCCCAGATATGAGAACAATATTCCAAGGGAGGTCGGATTTGGGACTCATTAGATATACAGGAATCGACAAAAAGTATGATTTTTTTTAATTGGAACACCCTTTATATTATCATCACCAATAAAAAGATCTTTTAAAGAGCTTAAAAACATATTACATTTAATATATCTATCTTTATTAGTTCTTAAAATATGATCATTGAAATCAGAAATATAAGTGTAAATTTCAATTAAGTAGTGTATTGCGGCATTAAATACCTATTAATATTTTTATTATCGCCATATTTTCAAAACCATTAAAGATAGACAAATGAAATACGGTATTTTTGTAACGCTTTTCGTAATATCTTTTTAATGATGACTTAATATGCGAGGTGTTGGGTGGTCCATTAAGAAAATCAAACTTTTGTCGTACCTTGTATTTCTTGAAAGATAAAAAGAGCATTCTAAAATACTATTGGCAGACGATTTGGCTGGTAATAATTTCGTCAAATATCACAGATATGTAAATATTTTGAAATAACCAAACATTTTCCAAAATGATTTAATTAAATGTATTGTTATTAAATACTTTATATTGTAAAATCAAATTTATTAATAATTTGGCGGCTGATTTGTAAATTAATTATTTATTTAGATACACGATTTATTTATTAGTAATATCTAAATTAAATTTAACATTTTAGGCTTCTGGTATGGTGTGAAAATTAATTATATTTTAACTAAATGAAAACAAAACGTATACCTACTATTGATATGTATACGTATATATAGAGTGTCTGACTACATTTAGACCCATTTTGATCGTAAAGGACTTTAGAAAAATAAAGATATCAAAATGCGGTTCTTGCAGACAGCCTTAGATATTTTTAAAGTTTTTTATTATCTCCTTGCCATTTAGTTGCAACATTCCGCTGACACTAAAACAAGATGGCCGATTTTTCAATATAGGGTATAGTGTATCTCAAAGTATATCGCTTTGGCGTTTGACGGGCAATACCCCAATAAACCTTTAATGATTTATGACCTATTGTTATTGGGCAAACCTATGAGTTCATAATGACAGCGGTGGGCCAGGTATAAATATCTCTTGAGTTTTGACAATTTATATAAATATTTCTGCTAATATTTTAGTTGTAGTGTTGAATAACCGTTTTTACTGTGCGTTTCGAAAAAGTTGTTTTACGGGAATACATATAACTATGTCGCGTCGAAATCATTTGTCATTAGATGCAAAACAGGTTGTAAAAAATGTGTATGAAACTTTAATCAGTAGGGGACTTATTAAACAAGAAGCTTTAAAAGAAACCTGTCTACTTATAAAAACTCCAATATCGTCGATAAGGGATATTATTAATAGTGAAGAATTGAACAAAAGAAAAAAGCGTAGTGATTTTCGATCTCACCGTATAGACAATAGTGATCAAGACCTAATAAGAAGGAAAATATATTGTCTTTATGAAAGCGGAGTTGTTCCTACCTTGGATAAACTGAAAACGAAGCTAGAAGAAGACGACACTAATATAAATATTAGCCGTGCCACCCTCCATAGAGTTGTTTGTAAAATGGGATTTAAATACCGCAAAATAGACAAAAGACAAGTAGTAATGGAATCGCACAGATTACGCACTTGGAGATTTAATTACCTTCAAGAAATTAAAAGATATAGGTTAGAAAACAGATCCATAATTTACCTTGATGAAACATGGTTCGATACACACGACACGGTATCCAAAGGATGGGTGGATTCCAGTCAAAACTGTCAGACGAAAGCACCTTCAAATAAAGGAAAACGCATTACCATAATACACGCTGGTTCAGAAGACGGATTTGTCCCAAACTGCTTGCTGTTGTCTGCAAAGAATATTAAGGATTCTAGGTTGGATTATCACGAGGATACAAGCGCAGAACTTTTTGAAAACTGGTTTCAAAATTATCTTTTAAAAAATATTCCAAACAACAGTGTTATTGTCATGGATAACGCAAGCTACCACAGCCGTCTGCTACATAAAGCACCAGCTTCATCCAGTTCAAAAACTGAAATCCAGGAATATTTGTTAGAAAATTATATTTATTTTGAATTCAGTTACAAAAAGCGCAACTTTTGGAAGTCATAAATTCATATGCAATTAAAAAACAATATGTATGTGACAATTTGGCTGAACAGGCTGGGCATACTGTCTTACGTCTTCCTCCGTATCACTGTATGTTTAACCCCATAGAACATTTGTGGAACCAAGTAAAATCAAAGATCAGAGCAGAAAATGTTACACCTACTTTAAGTCCCAGTGTTATAAATTTGATAAAAATGTAATTACTAATATACCAGTTGAGAGCTGGAAAAATTCAGTACAGCACATTATAAAAATTGAGGACTCTTACATTTCTGTACAAAACAACATAAATCGTATTGTAATTAATCTCAACGATGACTCTGATAGTGAAACCGAATTAGATTTAGATATTTAGATAAAAATGTAATTACGTATAGGTAATATAGTTATAAATTTATTTAAAATTATTAAAACTTTGCATATATTTAATTTCTTAATGTAATTTTAAGATTATACCTACTTAAATAAACAATAAATTATAAATCTTTATATTATTAGAGTCCGTCCCTGATGTTCTGCCCTTTAATACCTAGTGATACGCAGTTTTATTGCTGTCGGCAGGTATATTGGAGTACTGCCGTCAAAAGCCAAAGCGATATACTTTGAGATACACTATAACTTTGTTATTTTAAATGGAACACCATGTATATTGTTTCACAATTTTAAGATTTAATCTTTTCCATTTTAAAAAATGTAACATAGGCTATGGCTATTTCCAAAAATAATGGAATTATTGATCTCTAAAAATTACTGCATGACAATCACAATTTGCTACATACAAGGTTATATAAAAAAATACGACAACAAAGCTATACGCTGGTAACAAATTAATATTTTCAGTAAGGCTAGGTTACTTTTTGAAAAACTTGTGGTAATATTGCGAAAAACCTACCGCTTTGTTTTTGTTTGTAACCTGGTATGTAACATATATTTATTGTCAAACAATATCTAATCTTAATTGAAGATATGTTCTGTAGTTCGGCGGATTCATTTAATGGATGGTATTTATTTCGGTACACGCCAAAAGTTAAAATTAAAAGTACTAAAAACCAAAAAAAATTTAAACAAGTAAAAAGATAATTAAAAATCGACGATTTCGGTGGCAAATCTGCCACCGTTGTCAAGATAAATGGAATAAAAATAATAAAATAAAAATTTACAATTATTAAAGTTTTAAATTTTAAAATTTTTATCTTTTTTAGGATATTCTGAAATCTTTGACATTAAATGTCAAAATATGCTTGTTTGGTTATAGTGTCATAGTGACATAGATAACTGGTTGCTGGTGTATTTGTTGTTTATTTTACAAAAAAGGTGAATGAGTTAGTTAATTTTTAGTCTTCCTGAAGATACTTCAATATCAAGCAAAGGCAACCAAATGTTATTTAAATTAACTAAAATTGATGCTACACAATTATCTTTATTTAATAATATATACGCACTTTCTTTGATTTTGCGTTTTTAGAACAAGTTTCCTTTGCTAAAATGCTCGAAGCATCCCAGTTTATTCTATGATTGTTATCAAATGCGTGTTGGCAGATTTTTGATTTATGAAATTCTGTGTTTTTAATGTATGATCTGTGTTCTGTATCTTCAGGAAGACTAGAAATTAACTAACTATTCACCTTTTTGTAAAATAGACAACTAACCAGCAACCAGTTATCTATGTCACTATGACAAAATAACCAAACAAACATATTTTGACATTTAATGTCAAAGATTTTAGAATATCCTAAAAAAGATAAAAATTTAAATTTTAAAACCCTAATAATAATAAATTTTTATTTTTATTATTTTTATTCCATTTATCTTGACAACGGTGGCAGATTTGCCACCGAAACGTCGATTTTTAATTATATTTTTACTTGTTTAATTTTTTTTTGGTTTTTTAGTACTTTTAATTTTATTTTTGGCGTGTACCCAAATAAATACCATCCATTAATATCTAATCTGAATTGCCATGCAGTCAATTTTTTAAGATTAATAATTCCATTATATGTATTTAGAAAGAACCATGGCTTAAGTTACATTTTATTGAAGAGGATATATTGAATTTTAAGACGGTAAAAAAGTATACATGGTGTTGTATTTAAAATACAAGAGTTTCCCTATATCGGATAATCGGCAATTTTGTTTTTGTATAAACAAAATGTCACAACTAAATGAGGAGGATAAAAAAACTTTACAAAATCTAAGGCTTCGCCGAAAACTGCATTTTAATATTTAATAATGAGTCAAAATATAGACGAAAACTCTGTATTTTAAAGTATTCAATTATTTCATATAGGGAATACAGAGGCTAAGGCTCTCTTTTGGATACCTTTAGTAATTTTTCCTTAATCTTACCACAGCCTAGTGGTTGGTCAAACTAATGACGTCATAGTTTACTTCTGGTTTCACGAATGACAATTGACAGTTGACACCGAGGAGAAATAATAATGAATCGTCAAAATTTCATAATAAAAACAGACAAATCCACAAAACCCGGCAATACGCCAGTGCACGCAGTGACAGTTGACAAACCAGATAGCAAACCAGCCCAAAGCATATGGTTACTTGGTTTGGTTTAGTATGACGTCATAGTTAAGACTACTCTGTAAAGAAATTTGAGTGGTTATTTGTGGTAAGCTGTTAGTTGTAGTTAACTTAAGGAAAAATCCTTTTTATAAACCTTTTTTAAAAAAGTCTGTCTACTACTTGTGTTAAGTGTTAGTCGTTTTTATCATGGATTTCGTTAAAAACTATGTAATGAAGGAAAATGTACAATGCGTCCAATCCATCTTTTCCACATTTTAAATGCCTATAACTTCTTGATTTTTTAACTTAAAAAAATCATTCAAAAGCCAACTTGTACAGTAGAATTATCTAAGTTTTTTTCTGGTATTAAGATTACACAAAACGATGTATTTTAATAAAAGAAAATATGGACATACCTTACTTTTTTAATGAGACACTCTGTGTGGTTTACAACCATTAAATAGGTTTAAATGTGGTACACAATGATTCATCATGGAATGATACTATTAGAATTTCGGACTTCCACTGTTTTTATTTTAACTATTCACACAACGTGTCGGGAAGTCCTATCCCTGTCCGTTTTCAAGTGTAAACTAATTAGTGATAATAAGTTTACACTTGAAAACGGATAGAGATAGGACTGCTCGAAATGTTATGTGAATAGCTAAAATAAAGACAATGGAAGTCCGAAATTAGTATAGGATCATTCACATTAAATAGATGTTTGGAGAACTTTACAAAAATACTACATTTGATATATCTATCCTTAGTAATTTCTGAAATATAACCATTTAAATTCAAAAAATAATAGATATAATTTTCATTATAACTACAGTTAGGAAGGTATACTTAGTGGAAATTGCATACAGAATCAGCTAAATACCATAACACATAGGCAATGTGAGGAAATGGGACAATCTAACGTGAATACCTGCATTTAAACATTTTTGATTGGATTAATCATATACATCCTTTTTGTTGCTTTACTGGCCGATATCCTAATACCTATTTGCTTATTTGCTATTTTTTAGATTTAAATGGTCATATTTTCGAAACTTTTAAAGATAAATATATGTGGTATTTTTGTAAAGCTCTTTAAAAGTCATTTTTAATGGCTGTATAATATACAGGGTGTCGTATTTAAAAAAAAGTCAGTTATGTCAATACAGGGTCATTCAAAAGTCGATCACGAAATTTAAGGGTGATTCTACTTGACAAAATAAGGGTAGAGCTTCATATTTTTTCAAAATGTCATTCATTTTCGAGTTACAAGCCGTCAAAATTCAATTTTCATTTTGGTTTTTTCACATAGAAAATAGGAAAAAAATCATATAAACATATGTCCTAAACGTTTTAGTTTTTGGACTGCGGTTTGTTAAATATTTAAAAACAAAACTTTTTTGTTATATATGTACATACCTTATTTTTAAGTTTTTGATTATCTATAAAATGGCGCCCCCAGCTTTGCGATATCTGTCAAAATAAAAAGGTATAATGTAAATAAATTTTAAAATTAGGTAAAGTGCCCTCTGGCGGTATTTAAAAAACAAATACTTTTGTCTTAAAATTTTAGAATCTGCAAAGCTCGATTTGTGTGCCAAATATCAACTGGATTGGTTAAAAAATAAATGCAATATGGCGAAAAACCAAAAATAAAAATTGAACTTTGACGGCTTGTAACTCGAAAACCAATGACATTTTGAAAAAAAATTATATAAGGCTCTACCCTTATTTTGTCAAGTAGAATCACAAAAGTTTCGTGATCGATTTTTGAATCAACCTGTATAATGGTAATAAAATGGTTTTGTGTAATGTTTATAACAGAAAGAAACTTGACACTTTACTATACAAGTTGGTTTTTGTGATCATTTTTTAAGCTAAGAAATAAAAAGTTATAGGTATTTAATATGTGGACAAGTTCGATTGGGCGCACTGTACAAAGTCCATACTATTAACCAAAACTAACCAGAACTTATATTTTTAGCTTTGTAAAAAAGACTTAGCACGCTGCCTGTTAAATCATTTTTTTAGTAGGGGAGCCCACGATGCTAAATGTGGTTTAGTTAAGCGTTATAGAGACCTATTGAGTTGAAACTGAAAAAACACGCTTTTTATATGCAACCGAACTAAAAATTAGAAAATAATTTTTCATTACAAAGAGTTTGTCACTTCAGTGTAAAAAGCGTGGGTGCTTAATATATTAAATGTTATAATTATTCTATTTGCAAATATCTATGAGGGGAAAGTTATGAAAAATAGTAAAATGCACCCCACGCTTTTTACTCTGAAGTAGACAAACTCTTTGTAATGAAAAATTATTTTCTAATTTTTAGTTCGGTTGCATATAAAAGCGTGTTTTTTAGTTTTTTAAACTATTATTTTCTTTGTTCTTATCCTCTAAACTTTGCAACTCAATAGGTCTCTATAACGCTTAACTAAAACCACATTTAGCATCGTGGGCTCCCCTACTAAAAAAATGATTTAACAGTCAGCATGCTATATTTTTCATTTTTAGTTCGATATATCAATTAGTTTTTTAAAAATAAATGCTCCAGTTTATTCACTAAAAAATTCCTTCGCCATTTTGTCAAGAGTAGTATTAGGATCTGTAAAGGAATTTATTTATCCTGGCGGTCCTAATCAGGATAACGGGATACTGTTTTTAAATTATTGCATTGTCATTGGTCCTTGATACGTGTGCAAAGTTTCAAAGAAATTGAATCGCTGGAAGTTGGTAAAAATTAGGCTCAAAGATTCCGTTACATAGATAGATAGTTACAAGCACCAAGCTAATAAAAGCGTGTTAAAAAAATGTTTTAAACCTTTTTATCGGTGGGGAAGCGGCTATAGATTTTTAAATTTGTCAAAATAATACTGTTTTCGGGCCTGTGGAAATCGTTCACATCGTATGAGATTATAAATTTTTTGTTGTCCTCAAAATTATTTTTCTTCAACTTTATAGCTCTCCGCTCTTTACGTCACTTTTAAACTATCAGATCAAGTGGAATATATACTGTTTAGCATGAATTTAATTCACCTTATCTTAATCTGAGGCGGTCGAAAACTTCTGAAGAATATAATTTTGTTTTCGATCGGCCCCATATACGGGGCTCATATTTGGAGGGGTACTTAACCTGGTAAAGATGGGTCCACATTTAATTTATTCTAAAGCAATACCGCAAAGTACACAAAAAATGATAAAGTAAACAATCCTTTGAATGCACATAGCCTCGGACAGAGCCTGATTATAGAAGAACAGTTTAAAAATGTAAATTCGGTGCTCTTTGATAAGAAAAAAATCACAAAAAGTTTAAAGCAAATAAATCGGCATGCTTGTCTTCGCGGCCGCCTTTGCTATATTTCTTTTATGATATGCCGGTTGATGCAGCTGGTCATCGCACTATGGGATAGAAATTAATTTTTTGGTCAAAATTCTGAAACTTATCAATCTAACTTAAAATGAGGTGCTTTTTACTGGAAAAATATTATAAATTATTACAAATGCTTTTGGGAACCTAAAACTTATTATATGTTATTATAAATTTACACCCCCTTAACATTATTATTTTTTATTGTACAAAATAAACTAAAATGTCAGCTTGTTTGGTTAATTTGGTAGTATTCTAATCAGTAATCCGATGATTATTATCTCATATGATATACAGGGTACGACAATAGGTATGATTTTTTTAAATGGAATACCCTGAATATTATATCACCACCAAAAAATCTTTTAAAATGCTTTAAAAAATACTACATTTGATGTGTCTATCTCAATTAGTTTCGGAAATATGACCATCCAAATCTGAAAAATAATTTTAAATTATTCTTAGAAGCGTAATAGAGATACATCTTCCCAACTTTTTTATTTTTTAACGTATAAAATAAATAAAAACACTGTTTTGTTGGGTAGATTCTGTAGAATCCATATCTTTCATCAGAATGCTTTTATCTTTTAGGATATACAGTGTAGGACAAAACATATTAAATTTTAAAATGGAAAACCTTGTAAATTATAAAAAATCTTGTATCTGTCCTTACACTCAGAAGTAGCAAAAGTAGGAAGGCAATTGTAAGTACAAAAACTGATAAAGAAAAAGGTAAAAAAATCTTTGACAAAAGTAGCGAGACTTCGCGAGACTGCATCGGAAACACAACAATAGCTCTTATTATTTAAACTCTTTTACTTTTTTAGTAAACAAGGCTAATAATAAACTAGGTAGATTAAATGTTGTATATTTATGTTTACTTAAAATACATTTTCAAGTTTCTTATTACCCCAATAAAAGTCGTCATATCCTTTTATAATTTTGCGTACATGTAGTTTGAAGTATCTACTTTGAAATACACAGCATGAGCCATTAAAATTTCAAAGTTGCTTTTTGGCCAAAATAATGGATTTCTATCCCATAGTGTATCGGCGTGTCGCTGTAAAGGATAGCGGCGCCTTTGTATAAAATAGTCCGATTGCAGGCGGCCTTTTTTATGTTTTTTGTATTATTTTCAAAGGGTACCGAATTTGCGCTTTTAAAATGTTCTTACTATACATATTTTTAGATAGATGATAAAAAAACATTGCTAAAACACGCATCACCTACCTAAAAACATTATCTTATTTCGCCTTTGTCCGACTATAAAACCGGTGGCACGTGGCGTGGTACTAGAAACTCGTCGGGTTAAATATTTTTGCTGCAATAAATCATTGTTCACAAAAGGGTTTCTTTACTTTATGTTTTTTTGTGTACTTGGCGGCATCCCTTTCAGAATTCAGAAAATGTAGACCCATCTTAACAAGGTATTGTCCGGTATAATAATTTGCCGCGCTGTAGTAAATCCCGAAATTCCCCTCTTGGGCTCCCTATCATTTGTTTTGTAATAGTTGTTAAAACAACGATGTCTATAATTATTATTTTTTTAATTTTATTTATTTTCATTGGTTTTAAAATTGCTTGTTTTTAGCGGAGGCACAAACCAAAAATACGGTAATATCTGTAAATATTTTTTACCATTTTAGACCTAGATACCTATTTTTATCAGCCGATCAACCATGAAACAATGTGTTTATTAAGCTGAATAGCGGATAGTATTGTGAACACCTAGTATAAAAAAGTATACATTTTGGGAATTTTAAAAATATACATTTTTGGGAATTTTAAAATAAGTATACATTTTAATTAGTTTACTTAACATTGGGAAATTTGCTACATAAAGATATACGTGAGGTGTCAAGGTCTTAAAAGTATAAATTAAACAATTTTCTAGGTTACTTTTATAATAATAAAATAAAAACATTAAACAAACTGGGTAGCGTAGAAATGCAAAACAAACACTGGAAAATTTGATATTTAAAGGAGAGAGAAAGAAATTAAAAGGAAGATTAGATAAGAAGTAGTTAGTGAAGTCAAGTATAAAGTTAAAGTTGTAGTTATGCCCCCGTACGGGTTACCCCTAGTGGGGGTATGCCCGTACTAAATTAAGTTAGTTCAATAAGTTAAGTTGGTCCTAAAAATGCGAAGTTAGTTTTGATGGTTCACCGGTCTCATTGTCCCAAGAAGATAGTTCCATATGGTACATTAGTCCCAAGTGACGAAAAATGGCTATATATAATTCAAAATCTACGTCACAGTATGAATGTTCCTTGACTTGTAAATTCTGGATTGTCACTTTTCACATACTGGGTTAGTAAAAAGTACTACAACTTTTTATATCTTAAAAACCGCTAAAGCTACATATGTATATCAAATTTGGTATCTGAAAGGTATTGGGAATTAAAAAATTAACAGTGATATTAGCACTGTTGCCAGATTTCCCACTTTTGTGCTACACTTATCTTTTTTTTATTGCAACGCCCCATTTATTTTTAACGCAATAAATTTCGCAGGCTCAAATTTAATAGACCCAAAAATTCTTAAAGTTTTAATTTTACTAGCTTAAATAGGACAACACCACTTTCTAGGTAAGAAGTAAATATGAGCTCAAATATCTCTAAAAACGCTTAAAGTGCGTTTACAAATTTAGGTATTGAAAAGTTTCTGGGCAAGTCGAATTAAACATACTGTACCTAATATTTTTGTTATTTTAAATAAAATATCCTAATAATTTTAATTGCAATAAAATGAGCTTAACAATTTTAGCAAGATAAAATTAATTTTAACTCGCGGTATTTTTTAATCGGAAATCGTATTTTAAAATATGTTTTCCTTTGTATGGTCAATTCATTATAAAAAATACGAATACGTATGGAAAGTTATTTAAATAAGGGTTAAAAAGTTTAAATAGCAGTCTGAGTTTAAATTTAAAATTCAATAAGTTCTTTTGTGTAAACATTAATAGATTTTTATCAGTGTCTAGTGTCGACAAAACACAAATTTACATATTTATGTATGTATTATGTGTGTTTATTTTATATTTGGGTTGTCAGATTAAAATAAATTTTAGAATAATAATATGTATGTTGTAAAACTTCACTGCAGAAGAATGATTAAAACCAATACTTAATTTATAAAAATTAGCATTTTCTTTAACTCAAAATATTTGTATTTTTCTAAAAGTGCATCATTTTTTTAACCTTAATCCACAAGGTTCATAATCATATAAACAAATATTTAAAAAGCATTGTTTTAAAGAGACAGAGTGTTAAACATTTTAAAAACCTTTGGATTTTTGTTAATATAAATATTTTCTTCGCATTAAAAGACTAAAGTGGCTACTTTAGTCCCTAGTATTAGGGACTAAAGTGCTGCTTCAATTATAGCTTTATTATATCTATTTTTTAATGCTTTGGAAATATGACCATCCAAATCTAAAAAATTAGTATAAATTTCAATTAGGTATAACACGGCGAAAATAATGCAAGCAATAAGAAAAACAGATAAACATAATAATTATGGTATTTTTTAACGTTCTTTAAAATATCTTTTTATGATGATTTTATAAACAGGGTGATCTATTTAAATCACAATTTCTTTTCGTATCCTGTATATCTTGAAAGGTAATAGCATTCTAATAATAAATACGGATACTACAGAATCAACCCAACAAAACAGTGTTTTTATTTGTTTTATAAGTTAAGAAATAAAAAAGGTTAGGAATGGTTTAAATTAATTACGTTTTTATTAAAATAAAAAAATATATTTTAATTCGTTTTGCCATATTTTCAAAAATAATTAAAATAAAGGTGGTATCGGGTTTTAAAAATACTTTTGTCGTACCCTGTATGTGTAAAGAGAAAATAAAATCCGATAACTAATTGAATTACTACAGAATTAATTTAGTAAACTAATACTTTTGTTTAATAACTTTGATAAAAATTTAATAAAATGGAGATGTTAATTTATACCTTGACACATCAGGATACATCTTGAGATTACTTCGCCTTTAAAATAGGCATAATTAAATCGTATACGCTTGTTGGCACTTAAATTTAAAAGAGATTATAAAAAAGATTCGATTTACCTAAGTGGATTTTGGGAGTTCAGGGATCAGAGAACTATTTTAAGTATTTAAGATACGTATTCACCAAAGCAACAACAAGAAACTTTTTCTTTATGTTGCATGTTCCCAAAAAGTTCCATAATGTTTCTATAAGTTGGTCATTGTTGTAGCAACTGAATAAAAATGTTTCTATATACAGGGTGTCCGGAAATTACGCGTCAGGATTTCGGTGGGCGATTCTGCACGAAAAATTAATGCAAAAAACTTTTATACAATTTTCTCGATAACTCAAAATTAACAGGCTGTTAAAGGTTATTTTTTTAATAACTTTTTTCCAGTTTACTGATTTTTACCAAATTTTGCATACCTATCGCTAATGATTCTTTGTATTTACCATAATAATTTAACATCAGTTATCAATGCCAAAGGCTTAAACTGTACTTCACTTTAAAAATTGACCTAGAACTTTTTGTTTTTTCCTTTTATAAATTTGGATATAAAATTATTAAAAAGCATCAAAATATCCTGTTGCATTAACTTAAAATGAACGGTTTCCGAGAAAAACGACTTTAAACATTTACGTACGTTTAATTAGAAATCCTGATTTTCAAAATTAACAAAACAAGCCTTGAAAACAAACGTTTTATGGGTAATTTTTTATTGATATGTATGCAAAATATGGCGAAAATCAGTACAACTAAAAAAGTGATTAGAAAACATATTAAAAAAAAAATCTTCCACTCCCTGTATTTCCGTAAATTTTGAGTTTCTGAAAAAATTGTATAGAAGTTTATTGCATTATTTTTTTCGATGCACAGAAATCCTGACGCGTATTTTGCGGACAACGTGTATTTGTGAAAAGTAGAAACAAGTAGAAACAAATTTAGTTGTTGCTTCGGTGGAGACATTTAGTTCACAAAGTTGACAATGTGTAAACGTTAAAAACGATAAACAAAACTAAAAATGTTTCTGATTTTAGTTGCTTTAGTGGAGACAAAAAGTTGAAAATTGTTGACATTGGTTTCGCAATTTAGGAACACAAAGGAAACATTTAGTAACAAAAATGTTCAACATTGTTGCTTTGGTGGATACGTACCTTTTTGGTTCGATTTGTTATTGTTTTTTTTTAATTCTATAGGTATAAAAAATGTGTATAAGATAGTAAAAGTTAAAATGCTTAACTTCTCATTGTTAGATAACGTCTTTTATTAGGCACATACGTATACCGGATCAGCTAAATAACATAACAAATAGGCAATGTGAGGAAAAGAGACAGTCTTACTAAATACCAGACATGTAAACATGCGTGACTAATACTGCCTGTTTTGTTATTGCATTACTGGCCGATATACCAAAACCTATTGCTCATGAAGTATATAGTATCTTAAAGTAATTTAGCTTAGGCGGAAAGTTATTCGTTTTCAGAGTACAGGGTGCCAAAATACCAATTATTTTGTTATTTTGAAAAAATTTAGTATTAAAAATTTGTTCATATTTGGGTAAGGAGATCTGCTTACTTTTCTGTTGTAAAATGTGGATAAAGCCACCTGCTGTATTTTACTCATCTTTAAATTTATTTTCGCACAAAAAAGATATACTTCATTTTTGTAGAAAACCCTACAGTTGATTATTAAAGATACTAGCGTCATCTAATTAATTTGCTTCGTATTCTGTACATTAACTCAGCTTTAGTAAAACTTACTACAATTAAACCGGAGGTAATGGTCAACCATATTAATAGATGGACGGTCGTATCAGGGTTAATTTAAAATGCTACCACAAATCTCTTAGGCTAAACTATTACAATATAACCTATATGACTTACCCTAATTCAAAAGTGGATGATTTCGGAGATACAGGGTGTTAAGGATTTATTTGTTTTTTTTTATTAAGAGCTTGTTTATTACAATACTTGGCCAGAGGTGGTTTCAGAAAGTAAAAAGAAGACTCTGCTATCAATTCTATTGTTTATACTAGAGGAAGCTACCTGCGGTATCTGCAGAAATTAAAACCAAAATAATATTTTTTAATTGCTTTGTATACATATACTTTTTAAATTGAAAATTTTATTTTTTAAAATATTTTACACAAAAAATGGTAAAAGTTGATTTAAGCATTCGATTGTAAGCTATCTGAATGTTTAAAAATCACTTCCTGTATGGCCAGGTATAAGCGATACCAAAGAATACCAATCCATAGAACCCCACAAGTGAGATTTCAGCGTACCCTAAAAATTTTAGTACCTACCGCGACCAACAGATGGCGAAAGTAGTACGATGTCGCTTTGCTAATACGATTACCATCAGAAATTGATAGCAGTCGCTGACGAGCAGACGAGTGAGGATATACGCAAAATTCATTAAAAATAAAATCCCCGATAAATGGACCCAGTATCCATAAGATTATTAAATTTATTATTTCAAAATAGGATATATCGATAAGTTTTATACTAAACATCGTAAGCGACATTCGCCAATTATACGGGAAACGATTTTTTCTTCCCATCGCGTTATTTTTAAAGAAAAACCAAGATCTGAATGTTTTTATTTTAGATTTCTTCTTAATTTGAATTACAAAACAAACATATTTAACATTTAATGTCAAAATTTTCAGAATCTCCTAAAAAAAAGCTAAAAGTTTTAAAATTCTAAACCTAAATAATAGTTAATTTTTAAATTTTTTATTTTTATTTAATTTATCTTGACAACGGTGGCAGACTTGCCACCAAAACGTCGATTTTTAGTTCTCTATTTACTTGCTTTATTTTTTTTTGGTTTTTGGTACTATTAATTTATTTTTTGGCGTGTACCCAAATAACTACCATTAATTAAATGAACCGCCGAACCAATATAGAACATATCTTAATCTGAAATAAAGCCAATGAAAAAAAAAAACGTTTCCCGTAAAACTGACGAATGTCGCTTATGATGTTTTGTCAAAAACCCATCGATATATCCTATTCTGAAATCATAAATTTAATGATCTTATGGATACTACCATTTATCGGGATTTTTATTTTTATTAAATTTTGCGTATATCCTCACTCTAACTGATCGGGCCACTGCTCGTCAGCGACTGCTATTAATTTCTGATGGTAATCGTATTAGCAAAGCGACATCGTACTATTTTCGCCATCTGTTGGTCGCGGTAGGTACTAAAATTTTTAGGGTACGCTGAAATCTCACTTGTGGGGTTCTATGGATTGGTATTCTTTGGCGATACAGGGTGTTTCAGAATAAGCTAATATTTTAGGGTGTAAATCCTTAGGTGAATATAAAAGGAAAAGTTTTAATAAACCTATGTCCCAAATGACTTAACTTTTAAAATACGGAGTAGTAGAAAAAGCTTTTTTTTTCAAACTTTACCACCTTGTATCTTAAAAGCCATTTGGAACATAGGTTTATTTAAACTTTTTTTTATTGACCTAAGGATTTACACTCTTAATGATTGGCATTCTATTCTAAAACACCATGTATAAGTTATATCTAACCATTTAGGAATTTATTTATCTAAGTCCAGAAATCCTAAAAACAGTGGTATACGGGGTATGTTAAAAAATATGAATTTTGTTTAAGAGGAAAGTATCCTTATTTTTCATAATATTAAGAATTTTTATATGAAAAAGATGTTTAAAATTAAAAATACGTTTCAAATATGCAATTTTGTTTATTTACATTTTTTGCAATAACGAGAGTTTCTGTAACTTTTGTCTTCTTTTTACAGTTCTTTAGTTGTCTTTACATATTAGACAAAATAGGTATGCACTAAAGTACAAGCTTAATTGTTACCCTTAACGCATAAAAAGTAAAAAAGTGTTTTTCGAAAATAAAAAGTTTGCATATTTGAATGATATTTTTAAACCCAATCCATCCCCATTTCGTTTTTTTTTATATCCGATATTATAATAAATAAGGGTACTTTCCTCTTGAGCAAAATTCATGTTTTTTGACATACCTAATATACCACTGTAAAAAATTAATATCTGATGATTTTATTATAGGTTTTATACCATGCAGAACTTTTAATAAAGAATTTTTTTTTCGTAAAAGTAAAAATAAAAAGATTTTCATATGGTGCGAACTTAGGTAGACATGCTGTATAAAAACTACTGGGGGTATTTGGGTTTTTTTATATCTTTGGACAAACCACGAAGGCTAAAAGCCTAATTACTAACTTACCGTGGGTGTCTTAAGCGAGGTAAGAGGGAGTTTGTTGACACGGGACTTAAATACTTGAAGATTTGGGGGGAAGGAAAGCGGGCAGCTGGTTCCACAATCTAGAAACTCTAGGGATAAAAGAACGAACGAACAAACAAAGTGGTTCGGGGCCTGTCCAGTTGGACTGTATAGGGATGCATACGCGCGGAACCACGAGTTTCTCTGTTGGGAACCGTGAGTGGAGGAACTATACTGGGCAATTCCTCAGAGCAGAAGCCGTGGAAGTACCTATAAAAAGCGATAAATCCCCCACAGCCCGACGATGGGCAAGCGAGGGAAGCCTTTCTGTAAGTGAAGGATCATTAATGAGACGAATAGCTCTTCTTTGAATAGCATCAAGAATGCTTAGGGTTGTGGGGGACGCCATGCCCCAGATATGAGAACAATATTCCATGGGAGGTCGGATTTGGGACACATATAAAGTGTATAAATTAGAAGGGGATTCACAACATGTTTAACATAAAAACAGAAATTTGGTTTTCGATGCATAGGCTGCGATTATAAATGTTACATGTACAGTTGAGACATTAAAAAGAATAGGAATTCTTTATTGGCAAATTATTAGCTTGTGTACGATCGCCTTCACTCTTCTTAAAAATATTGGCAAAGATAAAAACATGTCTTGTGTACAGTTATCGAGCGCGAATTTTAAGCGTAGACCAGCGTTTCTGTAAGCGCTCGCTGAAACGTTGGCCAAGCCTTGCATACAGAATAGCTCAAAAAGTTAATAATTAAAAAGTATTGTGTAAGCGGTGTTTCTATTAATACTATAAACTGTATTAGTTCGGCAGCGATTTTAACAATAATCTTATTTAATAACATGACCCAAAAATGTTCCTTATGACGTCAAAACAACCATATGGCGGAATTTCGTCACCCTTTATAGTGGGACTTTGAGTCGTATATCGTTAGTCGTTAATCATAAAGTAAACAAACTTTTTTATGAACAATGACCGACGAGTTTCTGGTTCCTCCAGTCACGCGTTCAGTTTTATGGCAGGACAGAGCCATGCAAGCCGTGTTTTAGCAATGTTTTATTTTATTTATCTAAAAAATATGTCATCAGGCTCGGTCCGAGGCTATGTGATTTCGAAAAGGTTTTTACTTTATTATTTCTTGTGTAGGTACTTTGCGAATTTCAGAATAAATTATGTCTGGCCCCAACCATAACCGTAAATGCTTTGAAAATCAAGATATAAGGGCTTCTGTGTCCCGAAGTGGTGTTGGAAATTTGTGTTGTATTTTTACAATGTTTAAAAGTCATTTTTATTTTCTGCCAAAGCGGTGTAAGTCATAGTTTGACGGTAGACTTACGTACTAACTTAAATATTAGTTTAAATTTAACAAAATACTTAACAACTTTGTTTGAACTTTTATTCCTATAATGAATTCTATTTATTACCTAAATAAAAAGAACTAAATAATAAAAAGATAAATAGATTTACTGTTTTATAATCTATTATTTATAGTTTTTTACAGTTTTTTTCAAGCATATCTACAGTTTGCTCTATGATGCTGTTGGCAATACTGACCACAGCAACACAAATTATCAGAATATACAGATGCGAAAGTGCGGCAAATAACGCTTACTTATTTATATGACCTTGAGAAAGAATAAATGGAACATTTGCACCAATGTATGGATCGTAATATTTTAAATTTGTAAAAGGTTAAACCGCACCAAGGCGTTAAGGAGAGATAGACTTTTATAGTAACTAATTAGGCAGCTTTTTTATGTGTGGAAAACGAAACAAAAAAATAGTACACAAATTGGGAATTTACAAACTAAAAATTTTACCCATTCTTTGAACGGTAAAATATTGTTAGTAGATGTCACGTTTGGATTAACCTGTAATAAAATGTCTATACCTGGTTGCACATTTTTAAAGCCGATTAAACTAATAGGGGTTTAGAATGTTTAACAAAAAGCCATTAAAATAAAAACCTTGCCTAAAAACTGCTTATTAAATTATTCCGTTTTTTCAGCTTAATTGTGTATTAAAAAGTTTTGTGTAACTAGGGATTGAAACAGAATAATTGAAAGCCGAGTAACACAAGTTTCTAAAGAAACCTCGACGTAATTTGTAAAAGCTTTGTATTTATGTTAAATAGTCTTAAAATAGAAGTGGTCCTTTGGGAATCTAAAAAGTGATCATCTCCCGGTGATGGAGGAACAGAATAAATATACACATTTATATCCCATATTAAACGGTAAAAAATTTAACAAGACACTATACTAACACTTTAATAATAAAAAACATAAAAGTTCACAAACAACTAAACACAATTAACTAACTTATGCTCACGTTCTACACTAACAAAAGTATGGGACTAACTGACACCTAGATGAGCATTAGGTCACGTACTAAATCGTGGGGTGTATATCCACCACGCAGTGGGAGCGACGATAGTGGTGAGATATATAAACGAACACGCTTAGTTTCGCATCTGGGTATTCTGATAATTTGTGACAGCAAGCCCTGCACTTCCTACTAACCATAATAAATTCACATTTTGAGGGTACAGCCCATGTACCCTAGAATAAGCATATTTAATCCGCATACTCCTGTTTGCACTTAAATTTGACTGAAAAGATCATATAAAAAGATTTTATTTGCCTAAAAGGATTTTGAGACGGTAAAAAAGACCGAGAAGGATTTTGAATAATGTTGTTGAAATTGTAAATCGCTCTTTTTGATCCTATCATTTTTGCACGAATTGCTTTTTTACGTTAAAAATAAGCTGTTTTTAACTTAATAACTATTTTTAAACACTTTGTTTAAAAGATTTAAACCGTCGCTTTTCACTTTTTTTATTTATATTAGATTTAGGAGTAAAAATAATTCAATAATCCAGAATAAAAAAAACTTATCCATAATTTTTAAAGGCTTACAGTTAGTAGCAATTACTAAGTTTACATGCACGAGCCTATTAATGCGTATTACCATAGAGTAAGGAAATTATAAGAGTTATCAAGGAATAGCCGATTTAAGGACAGATCATGCGAAAACTCCCAATATAATTTTATTCGTTTCTCGTTGAAATACCGCCAGTTAGTCATTTCAGTAAGCTTACGTGTCTCCCCACCGCTGATGTTACACGAGGCGAGGCTTCGACTGACGTATTTAAAGTGTAAACTGGAAAAATGACAAGCCTGCCGCAAAAGCGGGACGAAAATTTTAGCATGCCATGGTTTCTCTTATCCGTAGGTATGTTACTTTATGGTATTACCCAAATGACTAGTGCCTAAAGCCTTTAAAAATCGTAAAAAGTAAAAAAAAATAGTACAATAAAACCCATTGAAAAAGGTAGAAAAGATAACACAAATTAAGGGAAAAATAAATTTCAGGCGATTTAAGGTCGGGAAGGGGAGAGGGGGGTTAGGTAAAAAATACAGATTTTCTTGATTTCCGGCCCATGGAAAAAAGTTACATGGCGAAGATGTAGGTAATATAAAAAATCTACAACTATTGTATTTACACTCTTTTTACATAACCTCAAAATTTAGAAGTTATGTGAAAAATTCAAATATACAAGTTTTTGGTTTTTATTTTTATCTTTAACAAAAAATAAATAATTTTCACAAAATTTGGTGAAAACGTACCCTTGAATGTCCCAAATACTAAATATCATAAAAGTACCGTTATTTTCAATCGAAAATTCAAGTGAAAAGTAGAGATTTTAAAAAACAAAAGCCGATATTTTGACACGTGAATTTTTAATTAAAAATAAGGGTGTTTTTCGATGGTAAGTGAAAATAATCTTGAAAAATAAATATTTTAATTTAAAAAAATTTAGGGCATACCAAGGTAAGTACTTACCAAATTTTTATTTTCTTTCTTTTTTATAAAAGATAAATATAAAAAACCAAAAAATTTTCAAATAAATTCTGAGGTTATGTAAAAAAGTGTATATACAAAAGTTGTAGATCTTTTAACTACCTATAACATTGCCATTTAACTTTTTTCTTAGAACTTGTAGTTTTGCCGGAAATTGTTAAAAACCATTTTTCCCTTTAAACCCCCTTCCCGACCACAGATCGCCACGAATTTATTTTTCCTTTTATTTTTGTTATATTTTTTACCATTTACAATTTTTTTTTCCCAGGGCCGTCTGCATGTCCGGTGGTACTGCAGCCTGAAGGCTTATTGTACCAAACTCCCGTTTTATTGTACCCATTCCAGTACCCTAGTTCCTTGAAGAAGGCGGTATAGGTCTGCTGGGTGCGTACCATATGTTTCCGGGGGCACTCTAATATCCCCGAAGATTGCCTGTCTTTTGTGATCCAGTGCCTCACACTCTGACAGTATGTGGGATACTGTTTCGGTCTCTGCTCCACATAATCTGCAGTCCAGATCTCCGTTGTATAATCCCATTTTATTTAGGTGTTCATTCACTGGAGCATGTCCGGTGAGGAAACCTGTGATCGTTCTTAGCTGATTCCTACCCATTTTGAGTAGTTCTTTAGCTCTTTTTGTGCATTGTCCACTGATGTATATTTTCCCATGCATGTGTTGAGGAAGCCTTTCCCAGTGCAGTATTTGCTGGTCCTTTACCCAGTTTTGTACCGCACTCCGGAAGGTACTCTTTGGCACTCCAAGGACTGGTTCTGGCCCGACGTATGTCGTGGCTGACCCCTTCTAGCCAGTTCGTCTGCGTTTTCATTGCCTCGAATTCCGTCAATGCCCTGGCACCCACATCAACCTCGTGTTGTTGCGTTCCGCCAGTTCCCTGAGTTCCTCGAGGCATTCTAGTACCAGCCAAGACGATACCTTGGGATTAATTAGTGCACCAAGGGCTGCTTGACTATCCGTAAGAATGTTGATTGTACAATTTGTGCGGGGCCTTTGGTTGTTAATCCTGGCACATTGTAAGATCGCAAAAATTTCTGCTTGAAATACAGAGGCGTGGTTTCCCAGTGGAAAGGTCAAACGAGTGTTTCCCATCTCACTGTAGACACCTGCTCCTGACCCTTCTTCGGTTTTGGACCCGTCCGTATACCAGGTTTGACCTCGAAGAGAGAGTCTGAAGTTTTCGTTTGCCCAGTTCTCCCTTGGATGTATTGTCACCTGAAAGGGTCTTCTGGGTACGATTTGTGGGGTCATACAGTCTGTCCTCATATCCATTATGGGACTCCTTATGATATTTTTATTTCCATGTGTCCTGATCTAACTTTGTGTTGCTCAGGTTATTTTTCAGTCTGTATACCCCCATTCTCGCCTCCCCTTACCTTTTACAATTACTTTTATCCTACTATATTTTTTTAGCTTTCAAAATTATCTACCCTGGTCTAAAATGCGAATTTAAATAAAACGCATGTGTAAATACCCTTAAGCCGTTTTTGAAAGCATAATTCGCATTACATTAAAACGCATTAAATTTGTGAATTATTCCGCTTGAATTCGCATTGGACACTCGTGTAAACGACAGCAACCGCAAATTTGCACTATCTTTCAGTACTACCGATCAATAAAAAAATATTCGGCTGACAGACAGAAATGTTTGGGTTTAGGTTATGTTTTAATTTATTTTTACATTAGTATTTTATGTTTTTTTAACTGCTACTTTTAAACAACAATGGGAAAAAACCAATTGGTCCGAACTGGAAACTCATCTTATGTTAACGATTGTGATGTGAAATTTAAAAAAGAAATTGAAAAATAGGGGATTTTTGCAGTTTTCTTCAAGTAAGAGTAAAATGCCCTCAAACCTTAGAATTTTAAAACCATTATGGGAGAAGCTAGATGAACTATTGGGGCACAACCTGCCTGTAATTTTAAAGGACTTGATACTTCTTATGTTGGGGATGAAATAGAAAATTGTAAGTACATACACAAATTTTTTTACATTGCAATGTATATTTATTAAAATGTAAATCAGTTGTTTAAAAAAAAACTAATGTTTAAAATCTTATTTAGGCCTCTTATTATAAGTAATTAATCCATTTTTAGTGATAACAGGTAAAAAAGTAAAAGGAATAGCGGCCCAAAATAATTTAATGGACTGTAACAATCAACAATTAAACAAAAACAATATTAGTATATTTAACAATGGTGCGGGTTGTGCCCACCAAAATGGCCATCACCAGCCGCCGCTGCCTAATGCGCATTAAGGGAACGCGTAACCTTAGTAAATGACAGTTGGGCAACTAAATTATCTCCTATTAATGATTATTTACATGGAAAAATGATTTTGCAGTTTAGATTAAGTTTCACTTAATCTGTAGGTTTTTCTTATCTATGTGTAAAAAAAAGAATAACTTAAATTGAGACTAAGAACTGACTGACGGAATGAAAATTTTTATAGTGATGGTTTTGAATTAATTTTGCATTTCTTTACTTTCTAATATACAGAGTGTTTTCTAACTACGGTACGAAACTTTAAAAAGTGATTGATTATGTGGCTTTCTAAAAGCATATGTCAAAAGTTGCCACGATTTTGAAATACAAGGGTAATAAAGTTTAAAAGAATGGATATTTTATGAAAATACTAAATATCCTGAAACCAATTTGGTACATGTAGTTATAGAGTAATAAGGCGCTTATTTACCCTTAACTAGATTAAAATTACTGTGTTCAGTGTCGTCTCAGTAGATATTACAGGTCAATATTATTGTGGAAAAATAACTATAAACACCACTATTTACTGTTTTGTATTTTTTATGGTTTTGACAAAAACAAATTTTACATACAAAACACCATATCATATTTTAGCGATTTTGTAATGCATCAAAAGGGTTTTACTTTATTTAAACGAAAACCGTTTATCGTACAAAAAAATATCAAAAGAACAAGTCAACTCCAAAGTAAAAAAGTAATTTAAAAATAATATTGATTTTAAGAAAAGGCAAAGCCGTGTTTTTTTTAATGAAAAAATTCAATACAAATCTTGTTCGTACGCAATTTTTAAATATTTTACAGCAAGAAATGTAATATAATGGTCAAAAGTGACCAAATCTTGTAAAAATATCAGCGGTGGTAGAAAAATTATGATTAAAAAAGTAGTTTTTCTTAAAACTTAAATACCCTGTATCTCGAAAACGCGGACATCATTTTATCGTGAAACATGCATCTACCTATATTAACAACCTTATGTTAAAACATCAACCTATAAATCACCCTATACCCTGCCGGTGGCTTACCCCTATGGTTTTTAGGATATTACAATCAAATTTGGTACGTAGGTATGTTGCATGTTTTACATATTAAGTTGTTTTCTATTACTTCCGGTTTAGCCGGAAAAGACCCGAACTTTCCTATTTAAAATGGGATACCAGGTATATTATTACTTATTTAAATAGAAAATAACATTTCATGTACAATGACATTACATTTGCCACTTTTTGGCATCTAACCTCTAATTTTTATTAATTATTAATTTTTAATCTGCAGTGCCATAAATGCAAAAAACGCCAAATTTCGGATCAAGTAGTCACGGAAAAATAGATGAGACTATTTTTTGGTTTTTATAGCTCTACAGAGTCGTTTAAAGTTTGCAAAATCGTATTAATGGTCCTAAGTCAGTTTTTCAAATTGATCACTATAATAGCTCAAAAGAGCATTTTTTTACCAACAATTTGATACCCGCAATCAATGTTTTAGATAGCAGCATATTACAAAAATCCCTATTAACTGTTTTTTTTCTTTAAGAGCAACAGCTTGTCCGTATTACTGTAAAGACCTTAGGGGGCTTGGAAATACATTACATACATACATACAGTAATTATTGCTTATTAAATTATATATTGTTTCGTTTTTTATAAACCACTGAGACTCTTACAAAAGTAACAGGTTGATGCTATTAGAAAAAATAATACGTTAATATGGATTTTTATGCTATATTTTCAACTAAAATATTGATTGTGTTGTATTAAATTGCCGGAAAAATGATTGTTTTTAGCTATTACAGTGAGCCACCCTCGATCCATTTGAAAAAACTAACTTAGGACAATAAATATGATTTTGCAAACTTAAGACGACCCTGTAGAGGCTATCAAAAACAAAAGATTGTTACATCTATTTTTCCGTGACCACTTGATCCAAAATTTGTTGTTTTATTGCATTCGTGGCATTTTAAATTGAAAATTAAAAAATTTGGAGGTTACATGTCAAAAAGTTACAAATACAGTGTCATTGTACTAGAAATGTCATTTTTTATTTAACTGAGTAAAAATATATAGTACCAGTAACGCATGTTTCATGAAGTGTAAGTCCGGTGATGGCTTAGCGTGTAAGGCGTTAAGTCGTTGAGCACACAATGGACGTGAGGTGAGTTCGAATCCTGCTGAGGCCAAATACTTATACTGAAAAAAAAGATATCTTAAAACAAAAGCCTTAGATTTAATTTGAGAGAATTGTGACTTTCATATGTGTTAAAGAAATAGGATCTCAAACAGAAAAAATATGTTTTCAGCTTTGCGTACTAAATTCAAAGAAGGCTCTTTTGTAATAAAAATAACCTTATTTTATTTAGTGACCCTAATGGGTCTACATTAAAGAACGATGTATTCCGTTAAAAACATCGAGCGCTTTCCCACTGAGAGATTCTTTCTTTAAGACAAGATAGTAAATATTACAGACTGAAATAAAATTTAATTTAATTAAGATAATTATATCAAATAAACAACTAGTTCTCTTTTTGATAGTTAAGGAGGAATTCCTGCTTATCATGTCATTCACCGAGACCTCTCTTCTCCATCGATGATGCGTTTTGCCGAACCTCATAGGACTTATCAAACTGGCTGTCCCGGGTCCAAGTTGAATAATACGAATAACAAGTGTATCTTATAAAAAAAAACTTTCGTTGTTCGACGGTAGGATATAATCGTACCGTTGATACCGTACTAAAAAGCATAATTCAGCGAATACTTATATTAAAGAAATAGGTTCTTTGATATAAAGGTTAAAGATTTTGGTATAGGTTCTTAAAATAAGAACCTATTATTTTAAAGAAAATTCATTAATATTTTGATAGAAACATTTAATATTTCTTTTGTTTAAAGTTTTAAAACTTATATTTAAGATATTAAAGAGCTTAAATCATAAATCTTTAGGTTCTTGTTTCTTGATTCTGATATTCTTAAAATAATACTAAGGATATTTTAATTTAAAGAATTTCTTTTACATTAAAGACATAAATTAAAGTATTTTTCTCCAAGTTTAAGAACCACTATTATTTTAAAGTAAGAAATAAATCTTGGTTTAAAAGCACAACTATTCAAAAAGAATGCATATTTTTAAAACCTTGTATTTGCTTAAAACAAGACATTTTTTTCTGTGTGTATTTATAAGTTGGTCGGAAATTTAGTGGTTAGCTCAACACTAGACGGACAAAGTGCAAAATGTATCGACGCTGAAGGCCACCAAAGGACCAGGGCGCCGGAACACACTTTGCCGTGTCCTGCGCAACCGTAGACATGCGGACTCCACTCAGTTGGTAGGTTCAGTAGTGCCCCCTGAGTGGGGACGAGGTCTTTAGTTGTCGCTCATAGGACCGTGGTTCGGAACCCACGTTAAGCTGTAGGTCCCGTCTGGCTGACATCACCCAGACGTAAAAGACAGGGCGCATAATAAGCCGAGCGGCTTCAGTGCATGGGTTATCCCGTCCCTATTATAATCTAATCTAATCTAATCTAATCTAAGTTAATGTTTATTGAAAAATTCAAAAAGGCAGACAGTTTTGAGGGAGTTTACATAAATTAATACCCTCCAAAGTTGTTTTTTTTAAATACGTTATGAAGTGTTTGGTTCACTCTGAAATATTAACAGCCTCTAAGTTAAATATTTAAAAGCCAATTTTTTTAAAAGGCAGGCGGTTCCGTTTTGGTTTAGTTATCGATAGACATGAAAATAAATCTAAATAAATATTTAAAACGCTAAGCCAAAAATTCAGCTGCTTCGTAGAGAGTTCTATGGCTCCGGTTTACTTGGTCTTTTTTATTAAATGATTCTCTGGTTACTAAGAGAAGTTTTTATTATTATTATTTATTATTTTATTTTTATAAAAACAAAACATATGATTACAACGTTTGTTGCCTATATTACACTTGACCTAATGTTCTCGGCAGTATAGGCAACACACGTTGCAATCATATGTTTTGTTTTAATAAAAATAAAATAGTATATAGTAATGATAAAAACATTAGAAAAAAGTAGCGTTGAGACGTCTCAGTAACCAGAGTATTATTTAATAAATAAATAATAGTTTAAAAAAACTAAAAAAACACGCTTTTATATGCAACCGAACTAAAAATTAGAAAATATTTTTTTATTACAAAGAGTTTGTCACTTCAGAGTAAAAAGCGTGGGGTGCATTTTACTATTTTTTCATAACTTTTCCCTCATAGATATTTGCAAATAGAATAATTATAACATTTAATATTTTAGCAAAGGAAACTTGTTCTAAATAACGCAAAATCAAAGAAAGTGCGTATATATTATTAAATAAAGATAATTGTGTAGCATCAATTTCAGTTAATTTAAATAACACTTGGTTGCCTTTGCTTGATACTGAAGTATCTTCAGGAAGACTAAAAATTAACTAACTATTCACCTTTTTTGTAAAACAAACAATCATTACATCAGCAACCAGTTATCTATGTCACTATGACACTATAACCAAACAAACATGTTTTGACATTTAATGTCAAAGTTTTCAGAATATCCCAAAAAAACAGAAAAATTGTGAATTTTAAAGCCTAAATAATAGTAAGTTTTTATTTTTATTAGTTTTATTTCATTTGTCTTGACAACGGTGGCAGATTTGCCACCGAAACGTCGATTTTTAATTATCTGTTTACTTGTTTAAAAATTTTTGGTTTTTAGTACTTTTAATTTTATTTTGGCGTGTACCCAAATAAATACCATCTATTCAACATTTAATATATTAAGCACCCCACGCTTTTATTCTGAAGTGACAAACTCTTTGTAATGAAAAATTATTTTCTAATTTTTAGTTCGATTGCATATAAAAGCGTTTTTAGTTTTTTAAACTATTATTTATTTTCATTTTTAGTTCGATATGCATGTATGTATGTATGTAAAACTGCTCCAGTTTATTTACTAAAAAATTTCTTCGCCATTTTGTCAAGAGTAGTATTAGGACAAGAGGATCTGTAAAGGAATTTATTTATCCTGGCGGTCCTAATCAGGATAACGGGATACTGTTATTAAATTATTGCATTGTCATCGGTCCTTGATAAGTTGTGCAAAGTTTCAAAGAAATTGAATCGCTGGGAGTTGGTAAAAATTAGGCTCAAAGATTCCGTTACATAGATAGATAGATACAACCCAAGCTAATAATAAAAGCGTGTTAAAAAGACCGTGTAAATCAGAGCCATAAAACTCTCTATGAAGCGGCTGAATTTTTGGCTTAGCGTTTTAAATTTTTAGATTTATTTTCATGTCTTCCGGTTACTAAACCCCAACAAAACTGTCTGCCTTTTGGAAATTAGGTTTTTAAATATTTAATTAAGATACTGTTAAAATTTCATAGTGAATCAAACACTTTATATTGTATTAAAATAAATAATAGTTTAAAAAAACTAAAAAACACGCTTTTATATGCAACCGAACTAAAAATTAGAAAATAATTTTTCATTACAAAGAGTTTGTCACTTCAGAATAAAAGCGTGGGGTGCATTTTACTATTTTTTCATAACTTTTCCCTCATAGATATTTGCAAATAGAATAATTATAACATTTAATATATTAATCACCCCACGCTTTTATTCTGAAGTGACAAACTCTTTGTAATGAAAAATTATTTTCTAATTTTTAGTTCGGTTGCATATAAAAGCGTGTTTTTTAGTTTTTTAAACTATTATTTATTTTTCATTTTTAGTTCGATATATCAATTAGTTTTCTGCGGTCATGTGATATTGAAATGTTTTACGAACTATTTCGTAATCTCATCATTTCATTTAAAGCTTCACTGTTGCATGGGGTTTTTCCCGTTAACTTAGAGCAGTCCAGTTCTTCAATCCGCATACCGTCTAAAGATCTCACACGATCCTAATACAAAACCAAATTTTTAACTAAAGTTAAATATTTAAAAATAAATGCTCCAGTTTATTCACTAAAAAATTCCTTCGCCATTTTGTCAAGAGTAGTATTAGGACACAGAGGATCTGTAAAGGAATTTATTTATCCTGGCGGTCCTAATCAGGATAACGGGATACTGTTTTTAAATTATTGCATTGTCATCGGTTCTTGATACGTGTGCAAAGTTTCAAAGAAATTGAATCGCTGGGAGTTGGTAAAAATTAGGCTCAAAGATTCCGTTACATAGATAGATAGATAGATAGATAGATAGATACAACCCAAGCTAATAAAATCGTGTTAAAAGAACAACTTTGAGGGGATTAATTTATGTAAACCATCTCAAAACTGTCTGACTTTTTGAATTTTAATTAAAAATTAACTAAACTTTAAGTTTACGTTTGTTGGCCTATAAATCAAACAATTTTTTGGGTTATATTTTATTACACCTTTCTGTTATGCGCAGTACCTGGTGTCCCGGGTTGGGTTAGGCAAACATAGGTATTCCTACTAGTCATTCCATTCCATTAGACACTATCCTGGTAAAATTTTAAGGTGTTAAGCGCTTATAAAACCTGTGTTACTGGATCCTGGACTTATACTGGGTATCCCATTTAAAATAAGAAAGTTAGGGTCTTTTCCGGCTAAGCCCAAAGTAATGGGACACATATGAAAAACAATGCATTTTTCTGTAACATACCTACGTACCAAATTTTATTTTAATACATATCTTAAAAAACAAAAGTTAAAGTGGTGAGCCACCGACTAGGGACACCCGGTATAGATAAACTAAACAAAATCTTAAAATCTTTAATATACATACCTATTTAAATATACAAAAAACGCATATTATTTCCAACCTAATAAGCAACATTTATGAAAAGGATATAAGATTGAAATAGGGCGTCTTACAAATTGAACAATGTTCCTTAGAATCCTTTTTCGCTTTTTCCTGTCATCTCGAAATCCTTTTAAGCGAATCGAATCTGTTACTGTAATCTTTTCTATCGAATTTAAGTGTAAATAGGAACGAGTGTGTGCCGTTTAAATATGCTATTTTAAAAAGTTTACAGTAAGGTTCTTAAGTCCGTCGCCCCAGGGCCGGCTCAAAGAAAAGTGCCGCCCCTACAAGGAAATATTAAATTCCACTTTCAAAAAGTTTCAAAGTTCACACTCTATGTATTAAAAACGTTTTTCTTTTATTTTCTTAATTCCCTCCTTCCACACTTATACACATTTTGAAACAGCAAAAAAAGTTTTCCACTTTTATAAATTTAATTTCAGTACATAAAAAGTTCACTAAAGCGGATCGGCGGATCATATTGTCGCCCCTATACGATCATTTTGCCGCCCCTGTAAACGTGCCTCACCGGCTCACCCCTCAGGCCGGCCCAGGTCGCCCCCTTCTAACTTCTAAATGTTATATTTTCATAAAACTTGGTACAATAATTTATGACCAAGGTTCCTATTTTTTGGACACGTCAATGACACCTCTAAATAAAGATGTCAGCTGAGTGCCATTTTAAAATATTTTTTTATGACAAAAGAGGGTCGAGAAATACCTTACTTTAAAGCCCCTTACGAGTACCTTATAACCCCAGTAAATAAAGTCCTGTCCTATCCTGTATATCACTAATATCACTCGTAGAAAAATCTTTTTTACAACTAACCTAAAAAATTGCTATTATTTGCTTTATTCTCCTTACGGGAATTAATATTTTTCACCCTAGTAACATAATAATAATAAAAACACCTAGGAAAATAATGAGAACAATTCTCATATTAAAATTTGACACATGCCAAATTTTTTACATAAATAAAGCCAATCTGATTAGAAACTCGCGCCAGTCTACTTGATATTCTAATACATTCCACAAATTGTTAGAACATTACTAATGTTAAAATTAAAATTATTAATATATCAATGTTAGAATTAAAAAAATACTATAAATACCTTGGGTAAGAAAGCTATTATTTACCTCGCATATTATATCCCTCGGCGTTACGCGACTCAGGATATAACATGCTCGGTAAATTATAGCTCGCTTCTTACCCTAGGTATATAATATACTATTAAACGAGCTTTAAGAAAATTCTACATTTATTACATTTTATTGGTTTCGGAAATATGGCCATCCAAAAAAGGTATTTAGGTAATTATTAAAGTACCGCCATTTTGTAGTAGGTAAGCGTATTGACTTTATATTCAAGAGTTATAAAGCCCTACTCAAAATCTTTAAAATGATGCCACAAACATTTAAAATTCATTGATATTTTAAAAAATGAGGGCCTTGCTCATATACTATTAGCGATTCAAATTAAGAGACCCAATCTTGCAACACGATCAATCAGCTGATCAAGATGGTTATCTAGATCAAAAATGGAGAGAAATATTTACCATATTTACATAAAATATTCAATTTAGTTGGTACTATAGTTAGAAGCACTTTTGAAAACAAAGCATTAAATTTTAAGAGAAACTAGCTATGATTCCCGGCTTCGCTCGGGAGTTTATATGAGACCCAAATAACCGTTGTTCTGAATGAAGTTCAACTACTCGACAACAGATGGCGCCACTACACATATTTTACATTTTTGCCACCCACAACCACCCACTTCCACCCACCCCGACCAAACTCCCTTACTCACAATTGGAGACGAAGTCGATCGGAGTTGCGGATGATAGCGAAAATCGTGGACACACGAACGTACATTAGCATTTTATATAATATATTAGATTAGATTAGATTAGATTTAGATTATTAGGCATGATTGTGTAACAAACTAAAAGAAACAAAAAAGGTTAACAGTTCGCGTTGGGCGTAAGTTTATTTACACTCGAACTGCAGTCACAACAAAACCCACATTGTACATTTTCCTTTATATTATAATTTCCTACAAAAACTATGATAACAAGCACTAAAACAGTAGATATAAGCTGTAGACTGACTGTATTTTTATGTTTTATTGCATTCGTAGAATAAATTATAAAAAATATTAAGAAAATACGATACTCACTGAAACAACAGCAAGCAAAATATAAGGAGAAAATGTCAAATAACATTGGGTTCAAAACGTTTCCAATAGGGGTGTGCGAATAATTCAAACTTACAAATTATTCCAATCGAATATCAATATTCGATTCAAAACTTGAATCAATTAATTCGTAAATTCGAATTATTTGAAAGTTCCCGAATAATTCGTAAAAATTTGAATATTTTGAGAAATTTCGAATAATTTGATTTTTTTCAAATTATTACGAATTATTATGGTAATTTTCGAGGATAATAAATTTGAGATTTGTTATGTTTAATATTTAAATATATACTGCTTGAGCAAGCAGTTTTGGTACATCGACGAGTAATAGAATAACAAAACAAGCAGTATTAGTCACGCATGTTTACATGCCGGGATTTTGTTAGATTGTCTCTTTTCCTCACATTGCCTATTAATTATGTTATTTAGCTTAACCTGTATATTTGAAAAATAATATACATTTTATTAGAACCATAAAATTTAATTCTAGAGCAAAAAAACTATTCTTGTTTTCAAATGTTTTCTTAGATCAAGAATTTTATTCTTTTGATTCAAGAAAAGTATTTTTCCCGATGGTGTTCTTAAGTCAAGATTTTGGCTCTTGAATCAAGTTTAAAAAAAGTATCAGTGTGTATACCCTTTCTCTTATATTTTTCTTTCTTCAAAACTTAATTAAAAATTATAAAAGGTAAAATTAATTGAAAAGATTTCTTGCTAGTAGAATAGTATCTACATTTTTTGTTACTGACTGAGATAAATATACATATATTAAAATTGAGCAAATATCTTCTTTGGATAATTAATTTATATTCAAAAGGGATATTATGGGTCAGTAGAATATTTTGATTCCCGATGTTATGGAATCTTAATTAAATAAAGTAGAGAATCTATTCATATTTTAATAATTAGTAAATAATTTGCATTAGTTGTGATTTTTCAAAAATTTTCGAAAATTCAAAATTTTTCGAATTATCCGAAATTTTTCAATTTATTTAAAATTATTTGATATTCGCACACCCTAGTTTTCAGTTTTCAACGAGGGCGGTTAATTTTAATCGCCCATTGTTCCAGGATTCGTTAAAATATATCAAAAGGTTAAAATTTTAGAAGGGAAAGGGAGGGTTTTCACTGTATAATATTCTTCAAATTTTAAAAATTTTAATTTTGAAAACTCTTGATATTTATGATAATGATTAGGATTGAGACATAATAAATTTGGTATATTTTTAAAATTTTGTCTTTAAGAGTGATTTTTAATAATGGTACAATATACAGCGTGTCTTCGGAACCTCTTACAAAATGGGAAATTTTTAAACTATTATCCTTGGAAAAAAAAACCTCTTGCTGCTTGCGAAGAAAATACATTTCCACACAAATATTTGTCTGTTGGATGTACAGGGTGGCTCGAATTCGACGCTCATCATTGGGATTTCGGAAACCGTAAGAGATACAGGATCGGTTAAATGGAGGCAAAGTTGCGCAATTTGATGCTCAATAAAATGCCGTTTTGCTTTTAAAAAATTCCGAGTAATTCCGAAGATATTCGAAAAAACCGGAATTTTCAATTTTGGTTTCTATTGTTTCCTGGCTATATTTGTTAAGATAACTTAAAATGGAAAACACGTTTTCATGGCCACTTTTTCTGCTCTATAATTCAGTGTGATTAAATATTGAATCTAACGTTTCGGCTTCTGGCGACCATCATCAACTTAATTTTTTAAATACGGACCTGATATTTTTTTCAATTTAAGTAAATCCTTTCATCACTCTTCAAACACTATATATCGCCACTTTGATATTTTCCGACGTTTCGTACAAAAAATTCCATCACCAGAATATTGCATATTTATTTAACCATAATACGGCCCTGAACTACATTTCTAGGTAAGAAGGTAAAAAAAAGAATAAACTTATTACATATTCGTAATCTTTTTATTGCAACTCATTGATATCTAACAGCGGAAATTACTTTATTAACCGAAAATTTCATGAATATTAGACATAAGATACAAAAGGTAGACAACAAATCAGCTTACATAAACAATTTGTAATACTATCTTGATGCCCATATTAAAAAAAAAAAAATTAATCACTATTAAAAGTGTTCAAAGAGATAACCTTCCGCCTCGATGCATTTTCTTGCTTTGCTTTGTATTATTAATACAGCTCGATTAATTGTTCTCGCAGGAATGGCAGCGACTTCCCTTATCAAATTTTGTCGTAGTACTTAAAGGTCGTGAGGTGCATTTTTAAATAAACGGTTCTTAAGATATCCCCAAAGGAAATAATCTAGGGGACTAAGATCTGGGCTCCTAGCGGGCCATCTTGCAAAACCATTTATTAGGAAATATATGCTAAAGGAATTGAGCTACTTCCCTTCCATGGTGGATAGGAGCTCCGTCTTGCTGCCACTATATTTCTTGAAATACTGCCAAAGGTTGATTATCTAGGGCGTCTAAGACATCATTTCTAATCAAATTTAGATATTGTTCGGAAGTTAAGGTCCCTTCGTAAACGAAAGGTCCAATAATTTTGTTCCTCCACATACCAATCCATACATTAAATGAGGTTCTCCTTGAATTCGTACCTGCTGGTTAGTTTCTGTTAATAAAGTAATTTCCGCTGTTAGATATCAATGAGTTGCAATAAAACATTATGAATATGTAATAAGTTTATTCTTTTTTTACCATTTTACATAAAAATGTAGTTCAGGGCTAGATTATGGTTAAATAAATATGCAATATTCTGGTGATGGAATTGTCTGTACGAAACGTCGGAAAATATCAAAGTGGCGATATATAGTGTTTTAAGAGTGATGAAAGGATTTAATTAAATTGGAAAAAATATTAGGTCCGTATTTAAAAAATTAAGTTGATGATGGTCGCCAGAAGCCGAAACGTCAGACTCAATATTTAATCACACTGAATTATAGAGCAGAAAAAGTGGCCATGAAAACGTGTTTTTCATTTTGAGTTATCTTAACAAATATAGCCAGGAAACAATAGAAACCAAAAGTGAAAATTCCGGTTTTTTTCGAATATCTTCGGAAGTACTCGAAATTTTTTAAAACGCAAAACGGCATTTTATTGAGCATCAAATTGCGCAACTTTGCCTCCATTTAACCGATCCTGTATCTCTTACGGTTTCCGAAATCCCAATGATGAGCGTCGAATTCGAGCCACCCTGTACAGGGTGCCCTGAAAGATTTTTTTCAAATAACAGGTTATTTTCTAACTTTTAACGTCGAAAATTAAAAAGCGGGTTGTCTTTGCTTGATCGAGCTCGCGATGGTGTGTTTTTTAAAGCAGCCAGTAATATTGGCCGGAGGCTTGCCTCCCTTCCTACGTATGGCATTTTAATATTTTGGGTTGATGGTTTTTTGTTATTCAAATTTTCGCGGTTCGTCGGCGGTTTGATGCAGTGTGGTACATAGTGATAGTGTTAATGCGGCCATAATATGTATTTATATAAGAAATTAATTATATAGGAATGATACCCAAGCATTTTTAGAAAAATATATTCATAATTATTTTTCAATATCTTTAAGTTCATTGCGATGAATAGCCTCCAATTTTATAAGGAGGCTAAGCCAACCTGGCCTCGTCTGACGGACCGCCACTGGATTTAGTACATTTCGAAGAATAACGGCTACAAACAAACAAACAAACCTACAAACAAAATTACAAACTTTACCTCTTTTATATGTATATTAGTATAGATATAATATTTAAACAAAGGTATTGCTGTAGACTTGCCTAAAAAATTATGGTTAAGGTTTAATTTAAATTAAAAACTAAACCTTCTCAAAGTCTTTGTACCTACATTCTGAATCATTATTTAAACCTACATGTTCTATTAACTAGTCTAGAATGTATTTAAAATAAATAATAGTTTAAAAAAACTAAAAAAACACGCTTTTATATGCAACCGAACTAAAAATTAGAAAATATTTTTTCATTACAAAGAGTTTGTCACTTCAGAGTAAAAAGCGTGGGGTCCATTTTACTACTTTTTCATAACTTTTCCCTCATAGATATTTGCAAATAGAATAATTATAACATTTAATATATTAAGCACCCCACGCTTTTATTCTGGAGTGACAAACTCTTTGTAATGAAAAATTATTTTCTAATTTTTGGTTCGGTTACATATAAAAGCGTGTTTTTTAGTTTTTTTAAACTATTATTTATTTTTCATTTTTAGTTCGATATATCAATTAGTTTTTTAAAAATAAATGCTCCAGTTTATTCACTAAAAAATTCCTTCGCCATTTTGTCAAGAGACACAGAGGATCTGTAAAGGAATTTATTTATCCTGGCGGTCCTAATCAGGATAACGGGATACTGTTTTTAAATTATTACATTGTCATCGGTCCTTGATACGTGTGCAAAGTTTCAAAGAAATTGAATCGCTGGAAGTTGGTAAAAATTAGGCTCAAAGATTCCGTTACATAGATAGATAGATAGCTAGATGGATAGATAGATAGTTACAACCCAAGCTAATAAAAGCGTGTTAAAAATAGATGTTGCCATTATATAGCGTGTGTCAAAAATTTGCAAGTTATTTTTTTAATTTAAATATACCTTTATTTAAATACCATATTTATTTTATTTACTAAACAGATGGGTGCAGGTCGCTTCCTTAAGATTATTAAAAATATTAAAAATCGGATTTTCAATTGCTAAACTACAATATAAACCTAAAAAACACCCTTTAAGTTTCTACAGTTTATATAACTTACAACTAAGGAAATCAATTAAATTAACGTTATTAAAACGATAACATTGTGTTTCATTCATCTAAAATAATTACAGCCAGTGCATAAAATAAAGTTATACAATTTAAATTATATTTTGTCGCCCTATCAAACACGTATAACTTTCCTAATAGAACTAAAGACCAAACTAAGAAGTTAAAGCTAAAGTTAAGTTAAACTTTAGCTAACAACGTGACACAGACAGCTTTTCCAATATTGTTAGTCGCGTCTCTCGAAGTTGTTTGGTTTCCCACAAGCTCTTTATCATTTCTCCGTCCAGTTGTTAAAAAGTACACAGGGCGGGAGAATGAGAACCAGTTTATCGCTGAAGATGGAGACAGAGATGGGAATATTCTGTTTCTAGCTGAAAAAAATTTGAATATGTTACGGAGCATTACAATCAGAGCTGCCAAGAAAGAAGTTTTAGAGATTTAATGAGAATAAATAGTATAGGAGAGCTTATAATATTACTTAATTGGGCTAAGAGTACATTATTAGATTGCCTAATTTAAGATGTTAAATTAGCCTTTGTTTTAAGGCAAAATACCTTCAAACTAGCTCAATGTCAGTCGGGGCACGTAGGTCGTGGATTAAATAACCTAAAGATTCCTTTAACTCTTGTGTCAGTGTCAGAAATTACAGAGTTGACAAATTCATTAATAAGTTAATAATTTGAAAGCCCTTCTATTATAGTTTACCACTAAAAGGTATTTATATATGGGCGCCACCTGAAGTTATGAATAGTGTTGGTAAACTACTGAAGGGTAATTCCTCCAGGTAAACTAAAACAAAACAAACATGTTCCAACACAAAATAAAAGAGACTCACGTATAAAAAGTGTGTGTAAGTCAAAAATTAAGTATGTAAGCTAATTTACTAGTTGATTTTGTTCACGATGCAATATGTTGATTTGGTGTTTTAATATTAAATGACGTACTTTAAAGACTTCATATGCGTATCAACTTATCTGATATCCTCTGTAAAAGGGTCCACTGGGTGTCGGTGTGGGATTCTCGCACTGGTTGTAGGCTGGGGCTGGGGCCTACACTTGGGATTCAGACAAGTGGTATTTGCTGGTCATAGATCACAAAGGGGGCGGCTCGCAAGGTAGGTTGTGGTATGCCTCACAACAAACAGGCAACTTAATATCTTGCTTCCTTAAGCATAAGGTACTGATTGAAAGTACAAGATAGAATTTGAAGAATAAAAGGTGAAACAAAGATGGAGGTTGAAAGTAGGAGGTAGAAACGTTGAGAGTAGAACGTAGAAAGGTAGAAACCGGGCTGGTCTAAAACAAAAATCACATAATTAAAATTAATTCCGAGACAACGTGTTTTTGAGGTTAAGTTTCGACAAAAAGGTGAATTATGCAAAAATACTAACATAAAATATAAATATAGAAAAACAAATACCTTTTAGGCTAAAGATGGACAAGGATTCGTGATCTTTAACAGAGATAATTCGGAAATTCTTATAAAATCACAAAATGCCTTTTACTTGTTGCACCGGTTAGGCAGAAAGTGACATTTGAAGTTCCCAAAATTTCCGGCCAAAATCTGTCACTTCGTCAGGCGAATTTTTGCGATTTGACTCTGTGACGTATTCGAATTCTGACGATTACCACAGGCCAAAGATTTAAAGACACGTGTGAAATGTCGCTGCTCTCATCAAAACCATGGACTCGAGGAAGGTTCATATACCACAAAAATATTAACCGGTCACAAAAATCTTAAAATATATATTAATTAAAGCTTAAAACTAACAGCTAGCGAAGCCTCTAGTAGATATATGCTCGAAGAACAAAGTCAAGTATCAAGTACCTCTGATGAACCGTTTGTCGGGCTCACAGGGTTCTAGGCCACTTTTAGCTTGGTTTGCTATAATTAGGTCACTGAGCACTAGACGGCGCTAGGGGTACTAAATAAAATTAAAATAACATGCTAGGAAAGTGATTGAACTTAAATTCGCAAACTGCACTGTTACAAGCTAGTGAATCCTTCGAGTAACGTTAGACCTGTAAGGCTCGAAATTGGTCTAGTGATGAATTACAACATGCTTAGTACGAAAATCATCACCTGGCAGGTATCAGCCGTGCATATCATAATCCTGTATATTTTTGAAAGTTTAGAAAAATATTAAAAAATAAAAAACTTGAAGTTGTCAGCAGCTTGACATTTTTAAGATTTAAATCATGATGAGCACAAGTACCTGCCAGGCGAACTGAAAGGTGTGGCTGATTTGGATGGCCGTATTTTCAAAATTAATAAAGTTGGATGTACCTAATGTGGTATTTTATTAAAGCTCCTTTAAAGATCTTTTTAACAGTGGCAACTTTATTAGTTTTGGAAATAAGGTCATCCAAATTAGCCACAACTTTTAGTTCGCCTGGCAGTACTTGTGCTCATCGATAAAGCCTGTCAATTTTGTTTCAAACCTAACTATGAATAAACTAAATCCTGGAAAAATTTGAAGCTTACGACTCAAGTTTTAAATTTTTATGATTTTTTAAAACTTTCAAAAATATACAGGGTGGTGATGTGCACGGTTAATGCCTGCCAGGTAATAATTTTCGTACTTAGCATGCTATGACTCATCACTATACAAATTTCCAGCCTTACAGGTCTAACGTTACTCGAA
The DNA here is from genome assembly GCA_014170235.1 of Listronotus bonariensis. Taxonomy (NCBI): domain Eukaryota; kingdom Metazoa; phylum Arthropoda; class Insecta; order Coleoptera; family Curculionidae; genus Listronotus; species Listronotus bonariensis. The sequence continues at coordinate 201,781 of JACEGR010000792.1, forward strand.
GGATTCACTAGCTCTTGGACTAAATAGCAATACATATGAAGTGCATTAACTCTACTGACAAACTTTAAGGGGTGATGATTCTGCAATGAAAAATAAGAAGAAACCTTTGTATGAACATTCAACATATATGTCACAAATGTTCTAGGTCTTGAACTACTGCGTATAAATAATTGTTGAGTTTTTGATATAGCAGTTCATAAAGGGTTTAGCGTTAATATTTTTTAAATTTTTATTTATTTTGAAACAAATTTTCGTCCCTTATCTTATTTTTACTTGATGTACGGTTCTCGCGTAAATTAATACTAACCATTTCTTAGCATTCTTATCTATATAATTTAACAGTAAATAATATTATCTTTTTATTTACTTGAGAAAAGTAATTGGTTAATACATTAGTGTTGCAACTTTCATTTTATACAGAATATGTCTAAACAAATGCAAAAAATTTTAGGAGGTAATTCCTTGTTCAAAATAAAGGGTGGTATTATAAACATGGGGTCAAAACCTAATCATTAAGAAAATATCGTGAAAAAAATTAGGAAAAAAAACTGTTTATGTATTTGCTTAAAAATAAAATAGGCTTTAAACTACCAAGTAATGTCAAATAATGACTTATTACAATTATTATAAACTAACTATCTTTATCCTGGCATATTATGATTTACATTTTTTTTAAAATTTGAAATTGCAAAGTTTAACTAAAAAACACAGGAGTTTCTATATAAACCAGTCTATCCAAATTTATATTTTACGAGGTCATTGCGTAGTGTCTCTTTAAATTGGGTTAGCAAGAACGATAGGAGTAGTTTATTTCCACTACCTTCAATAATTCTAAAAAAGTGCAAAAATATTTAGAAAGTGTATTTTTATAATAGCACTGGTTTCGTAGAGTTATTTTAGCACTTTTCGTTTTTGAGATTAAATATAAAAATGTTATTTTTCGTCATTTATGTACTGCGATATCTACCTAATAGTTTAGTTTTGACCCCATGCTTATAAAGCAAACCATGCTTTACGATATTCTTTATTTTAAAGAAGGAATCACCTTCGAAATTTTTTTGCATTTGTTTAAGAACACCTTGTATAATGATTGGTAAAGAAGTTTCGTTCCTATTTTTATTGTAAAATCACCCCTTAAAGTCTTCACCCTGTATTTTCGTTATTTGTACACTTATAAAATAATCCTAATACCCATCAATTTTTATTTTTAAGGGTGCACATTTTAGTGTCAAAATTTATAAGTTTAGGGTTCATCGCCATTCCTCTTTGTCAACAAAAACGTCAAAATAATCAAATTTTCTGTATATGGTTTTGTTTTTTAAAATCAATTTATTAGTTTTCGAGAAAATGTATAATTTAAGAAACTGTAAACAAAATAAACTTTGTACGTAGGTATATCACACAAATGTGCATTGTTTAACAAACTTAGTTGGTTTTATCACTAACATTTTAGCCAAAATGAACTTAACTTTGTTATTACAAATGTGACACCTGGTATATTTTAACATATTTGAATAGAAAATGACATTTTGAGTACAATGACACTGCACTTGATACTTTTTCTAACTAGGTAACTTCTAAATATTTTTATTTTTTTATTTTTAATCTGTGTGTTGTTAAAGGGATAAGGGAAAAAAGTCCAGTTAAGGTTTTTGGTTTAACTAGAAGTTATGGGTAACAACCAAATTTGTTAAACAATGTAAATTTATATATAATAGGTATGCCTACGCACCAAAATGTTGATGTTTGAAAAACTAAAAAGTTATGGAGGTAAGCTACCTGCTAGGGACGCCGGTATTTAGGGTAAGTTCTAATTCTCTATGTTGACAAACTAAAAACAACTAAAAAGAAAATCTAAAACCTTTAAAGATGAGGTATAAGTTAATCTTCTGTACCATTTGATCTTTTTGACACTTGTGTTGGTGTTGGGAGGGGATAATCCTAAACAAGTAAATTTCTTGTTCATCATACAAGGCCATTAAAAATTATTATTAATATTTTAACTTTTATTCACCCTGAGGGATGTATTGGTAACAGTAAATATTAACGGTTACTGTCATACAGTGTATCTACGTTTGTAAATCGGCGTCATATGGAAAACTTTTTTTTATTCATTTTAGAAAAAAGTTATTTTTTATAAAAGTTCTGCATGGTCCAAAACCTAAAATTTAACCATCAAATATTATATTGTGTCGGTCATCTACGAGGTTTGGCTAAAAATGTATTTTTTGCTTAGGAGTAAATTACCATAGAACAATGTGCTAGGGAAATCACCAGAAGTTACATGGGTAAAACCATAGTAGTTTATTCGGACAGCCAGGCAGCCATCAGGGCGGCCAGTTCATGCAAGATCGGCTCTAAGCTGGTGTGGGACTGCGTTACTGCTCTGGAAGAGGTGGGTGCGTCCAACAAGCTAACTATTGCCTGGGTACTAGGCCATGAGGGCCACCAGAGCAATGAGGAAGCCCCGAGCCCTACTGTGGTATTTCGTCATGCCAAGTAAGGTCATCTATCAGATCATGGATCATGAGGGAATCCCAAGACTGGTGGATAAAAACACCAGGACAGCGCCAGGCGTAAAAATTCATAAAGGCATACTCGCCGAAATTTACGAAAGACCTTCTGAATTACAATTGGAAGGCAGTAAGAATTATAGTGGTCAAATAACAGGTCATTGCAGACTGAATAAACACCTAGAAACAACAGGCCTGGCAGAAGAAAACCTATGCAGGCTCTGCCAGGAAGAAGAAGAAGCCGTAGAACACATATGGTGCTACTGTGAAGCCCTTTGACGTCTGCGGTTTGCAAGGCTGGGTGAGGAAAAACCTAAATCAGCAACATTTACCAAGGAGCTAGTTTTAAGCTTATGAAGTCTGATTAAAAGGACCGGCTTGGATAGTGTGCTCTAACATAGGGATCATAGGGATGAAGGATACAAAATAAACCTAAGCAGGTTGCAGTGTTAGAGGACACAAACCACCTTTAAGTTAATCTAATCTAAAGTACCTGTATTTTTGCTAATATCGCAAATCGTTATTAAATGTTTAGAATTAAAAGTATTATTTAAATATGCAATTTTATTCATTTCCAATCAAAAAAATTCTGCGAATATCGAGAAAAGTTAAGTCTTTACCTTGGTGCATTGTACATTTTTCTTGTTTTAATAACAATTAATTTAATACCATTATTTAAAACTGTCCTATGGCATCTATAATCATAAAATGTAGTGCACTAAACTACAAACTAAAATTTTCTCGATTTTCTCTAAAAAAAAATAAAAATAAAAAAAAATGTATATGTTCAAAATTGCATATTTAGGAGTAATTTTTAATTCTAAACATCGTTTCTTTACAACATTTTGCGATATTAGCAAAAATACAGGTAGTTTACTCTTGAGCAAAACCTCGTAGATGACTGACACAATTTGATATCTGATAATTGTATTTTAGGTTTTGGACCATGCAGAATTTTTATAATTTTCTTTTTTTTTGAAAAATCAATAATAAAAAAGTTTCCAATATGGCGCCAACCTACGTAGAATCACTGTATACATTGTCATTTAAATTAAAGTGTTTTTGTATTAAAAGTAAAAAAAGACGAGCATATGCAATAACTTTTATGGAAAGTATACAGACTGTCCACGGATGGGGTTTACAAGAGGACAAATGGACAAAAAATTTTAATTATCCCGAAAAAATTATTCCTGATAAAAATTTTTGCTTGTAAAAAAATATGATTTATTTATTTTCATTTTTGAGCAAAGTACCATTTAGAAAATTTATTTAAAATATCATTTTGAATGACTTTGATAATGCTACAGGGGTGCCAAAAGTTATCAAGGCCTTTTGCCATATTATTATGAAGTTCAATAAAATTTTGTAATAATTGTTTCATTAATTATAAAATTTCTTTAAAATAAATTTTCCTAATGACATTTTGCTTAAAAACGAAAAATAAATGTAGTTTACTCCTGGAGAAATAACATGTTTTTTAATTTTTTGCGAACCCTAAATTCAAAATTACCATTTTCTCTTTATAAATCATATTTTTTTTTAAAAGAATTTTTTTATGAGTGATGACTTTTTTTTATGAAATTTTTGGTCCATTTGTCCCCTTGTAAACCCCATCCGGGATGGTCTGTAATAATAATACGTGTTTAAAGGTTTACAGCGATTAAAATATAGTCATATGGCTAAATATAAAAAAATATTCCCGTTTGGATTGATGATGATGTAGATGTGTTGTTGATCGGTTTCCACAAGCCCTTATCAGTTCTCCGTCCAGTCGTTTAAATACACAGGGCGAGAGAATGACAAGGGTCTGGAAGAAAACGCTACTGCTATAAAAATCTGCTTAATTTTCATAAAAATACCTCTTCTTAATCCGTTAATAGGTACCATTACATGTTTTCCTTCATAAAAATCTGACAACTGAAAAAGAAATAGTAGCTAAATTAAACAAAATTAATGATTTTGCACTTGTTTACTTCTAATTTATTACTAATAAAGAGTAAAATTTCTAACATTAGTTAATATCAGAAATTACTTATAGAGGGTGTTACAGCATATATAAAAAAGTTCAACATGGGTTCGCAAAATTGCTTGTTCTCAAGATACAGGGTGTCAAACTTAAAAAAGGTACGCCATCGTAAGTGTAAATGTGTGTAAAAAGTTTGTGCTTTCTTTGGAACAGTAAAAAAAATACATCTTTTATGTTCATTAATTTTTTATCGTTTCTTGTCTAGTCTAGAAAAAAATCCACTTAATTACATCTTTTTAGACCATAAAAGAAGCATTGCGAAAATTTCTTTTAAAAATTAGGTTTTACAATCTTCAATTAAATACTTTTATATATAGGTTTATATCTGGTCTAACAATTTTGACTAAAGTCAGTTTTTTTATTTTTTTAGGTTTTTAAAAAGTTTAACACCCTGTCTCTTGAGAACAAAAAATTTGCTATAAATTTATCTTTATATTTTCTGATGTAGAATTTGGCCTCAAAGTTTTTAACAACATTCTGTAACACCCTGTATAAAACAATTTTTGTATATAATTCTTTTGACTATGATAAATGTATCCTTCAAGAAAAGTCTTCTGATTAAAACAAAAAGTTGTTGGTAAGAGGAACTATACCCTTTTAAACCAATTTTTTTAACATAGAATAAGCGCGGGTAGCCCCAGTTATTATCGTCTACACCGTACTGATGAGAACCAAAATCGTTCGAAAACGTTTGTTCGACATTTCCGCTTCTTATCGCCTACACCAGGAGGCACCAACCGCGGTCCGGATTCGGACCGTCAACCTAGTTTGTGCGGACCTTGCTGAGAACGCAACTTCATTTTCCTACGACCACTTGTGAAAATAGCAAATAGCACACTGATTTCATGCATAGAAAATGCGTTATATCACACTAGTGTTGCAAAGTACTTTACAGCACTAGTGTTGCAAAGTACTTTACAACACTGGTGTGATACATATTATGATGTCATTCTAAAAACTGCTATTGGTTTTGCAAGTGACATATTTAGTGTAGTGTGACAGTAAAAAAACTTTTTATTAACCTTAAAAGGTAGAACCCAAATTAGCGAAAATCATCTTATTTTATATTTATTAAAATTTACGAAAAAATAAAAACATAAACAAAAATAGACATAACCACAAAAAACAACTTTCACTGACTGGCACAGTGTTGTCAGGTAAGTAGATCAAATTTAAAATCTCCCTTCTACCTTTGAGCACGTACTTTATAGAGGCAGCCTTGTCGCTTGACCGTTCGACCTAAAGCGCCAGAGAAAAAAAGCCTATAGATCAAATTCCTTCCTCTCTTTCTTCGTGTACTCAAACAACTAGTTAAATCTTTTTTTTAATCCCTAATTAAACCTAAGGCTAATACACTATTTTTTTAAAAACGGAATATTTTGGATATGCACCACTTACGTTTTATTTAGAAGAGTGTCTAAAATATGTAAGAATCGATAATTTTTAAAAAACCCTTACAATAGCAGAAAACCGTATTAAACTATTAGCGTTATTACCTAACAAAACCATACAATTTTTATTAAGTGAGGGCCTTTTTAAATTCCAAAATGATAAAAGTTATATAATGCTTCTAGGTAGGTGATTTTCGATGTAAAAATATTGTCAAAACAGTATAATATAGCAGTGAGGAAAAGTATATATCACACTAGTGTTGCAAAGTAAATATCACCCTAGTGTTGCAAAGTTCTCAATTGTTTTTTATTTTTTCTGAACAGACAAACTTTAATTAATTTTTTTTTGGTGAATAATTTGTGGTCGTAGGAAAAATAGTGTACAGTACTCGTGTGAAAATGACTTTCTTACACTCGTGTGATATTAGTCATTTTCCACACTTGTAATGTAATATATTATTTTTCCACGTTGATTTTGCTATAGTCGACTCGCCAATGGATTGGCGCGAAGCGCAAGATCGTCAGTCATCGCGGTATAAGGCGAGCGGCGGTGAGTGCAAAGAGTGAGGTGAGAGTACGCGCCATCGCCGACCGTTTCCTCCCCGGGGTTCTTTTTTCTTTCCGGACCGCGACGGCCAAGTTATTTAAAAAAAGGACCCCTAATGAAAATAGTGGGTTACCCCTGGCCTACACCGTACTAATCAGAACTAAAATAATTTAAAACCGTCTGCTGTTGGTGATCTCAATTAGTCCTAAAAAAATATATTCGACTGATGTGACAATCTGCATCTCCAGATCAGACAGTGTTCGACAGATGCAACCTTGCAGTGCAAAGAAATTAAAAGCAGTTCCTCTTTTATTTTTGTAGAATAATTTTAAAATTGTCACCCTTTGTACAAATTTCGCAATTTTAGTTATGTAGCAAAAATATTTCTAGAATGTAGCTCGATGTGGGTCGATTGCAACTTGAAGTATATTAAAACTGGGGAACATTATGAAACAGAGCTGCCGCCATCCGCCTTTCGCATTATCGGGATATTAACGCCAAAACACATTTTACTTCCTGCAACTTTCTAATGACTCATTTCCCCAGTGAAACTTTATTAAGCACTTAAATAACTGTCGTAAAATCTAAATGTCATGGGATTGAGGCCGTTCCTCGATTAGTGTATATACAACCCCTTGGCTTGACATTTTAAAAGAATTTTAAAATATCTTTTACAAAGTTGGTATTATTAACATTTATTAAAAGATATTTTAAGTAAAGCTTATTAAAAAGGGAATAAATAAAATGAATACTAGGTAAGTAAAAACTCCAGTAAAAATGAATTGTTGTGTTGATGTCTATAATTTACTAGATAATTTTTAAATGCATCACCTAATAATCCGTCTTCAATAAGCTATAAATACTGGACTGGGCCAAAAAGTTAACATTTTTTTTCAAATTTATCTAAAATATTGTTTAAAGAAATAAAAAATACATCAAAAAGGTGTAAGCCCCTAATATTAATAGATCTATCTTCGCAACCAACAGTTTTCTGGGAAGCATAGTTTTTCTCGCTCGCTAATTCTTAATCTAAAAAATTTTACCAATACACCATACCTTATACAATTCTTAGCGAAAAGTCAATTCAATACAAAAAAAGATTTCTTCGTTAATTTTCAAAGACTTAAAGCAAATTATTTTAATTTTATTGAAAGTGTACAAATTATACAGATCGATGTCGCGATTCGTTCGATTACAGGCCGAGTATGTACAAAAATGCATTGAACAAAATAGAAAGCATTTAAGCACATTATGTGATTAAACACTAGGGCAAAAATTTTAGTAAGTTTACTTGAGAAAATTTTTAAGTTGCTATTAAAAAAATCTATTTGCTTTTGTTTTTATTGTTTTGGTTAATAAATGTTTTAATATACTTGTTAACTTGGATTTTTATATACATACCCTTTAAAAAATAACTAAATATTGATTCAACCAATCGTCATCTACCTTTTCTAATTATTTTTTTTGTTAGTTTTGCTGTTTAGAATAATGCAAAATATTAGGTGGTATAGACTTTTGTAATCGTAAGAAAAACTGCAATTTTTAAAAGTACTTAGATATATGTCTTATTAAAAAAATTAAATTTTTGCATTTGAAGTTTGTTTTTATCTCCATAAATGTCTGAGTAATAAGACATAATAAAAATTGACTAATTTTGAGAATGACCCTTCTAAACCCAATCAAGTTAGCGTGGATCGGGACACGTATCTGAATTTTTCTTGTAACTTTTACCGTTTAGTCTATACCCTTTAATCTCAACCAAACAAAAAACAGGTGTAGAGGGTATTCATTTATACGTAGGGTGTTCGAAAAGTTTTGAGATATACATACATTTATTTGATTTTTTCAAAATAATTTTCACCACATTGAATAAACTTTTCCATTTTAGCAAACCAGTCACTGAAACTAGCTTTCTACTTTTCATTTGAAATTTCAGCGCATATTTTATCCCAGGCCTCCAGTAGCGCGTCTTCAGTTTTAAACTTGTGTCCTTTCAGTTGGCTCTTGACAAAAGGAAACAACCCAAAGTCATACGGCGCCAAGTCGGGCGAATGTTCCAAAAGTCTCAAGCCTGCATATGTCAAAAATTGACTGGTAAGTTCAGCTCGATTGTCATGATGAAGGTACCAGCTAGCGAGTTGCGAGTTTGGGCGAATCACTTTTAACTTTTCTATAAGTTTTAAAAGGCATACCGTAGTGTACCAGAGAGCATTTACGGTCTTCTGTTCTCGGAGCACAATACGTTAAATTATTCCTCTGGAACCAAAGAAAACAACTATCATTTTTTTTACAAATCTTGATTTGCGAACTTCGGTCGGAGTATCTTCACCTTCGAGAACCCATATCTTATTCTGTTGTTTAGTTGGGACGCCGTAATAATAAAGATAAGTTTCCTCTCCCATGATGATCGACACTATGTCTTTAGATTTACCCTCCTGGAATTTGGACATCATTTTCTTACACCAATTTCCTCTTTGTGTCTGCTGCTCGGGAGTTAACTTGTGTGGAACCCAAAGAGTACAAATTTTTCTAAAACCCAAGTGCTCATGTATGATCCTGTGTAATGTTGCTAAACTAATGTTCAATGTCTCCTCTAACTGTCGATAGGTAATTCGTCGGGTTGTTTCTATAGCTTTTTGGACGGCAGATATGTTTTCTGGGGTAACTACTTCACACGGTGGACCTGAGCGTGAGGCGTCTTCAAGCGAAAACGAGCCCCGCTGAAATTGTTTGTACCATCTGTATATGGTCGCACGAGATGGGCAGTCACCCACGTGAAAAGTTGTATTTCGAAATTGCACGGCACTCGATAGTCGTCCACGAGGCCATTGCGCAAAAATCGCTGGACACGAACTGGCGCAAAACTAATAGTTTACTAACAACTATGTAGGACTACAACATATCATGACATGTACAAACAAAAAACATCAATGTTACTTTCCTGCACCATTTAGTTACAAAGTATCTTAAAACTTACTGAACACCCTACGTATTTTGCCAGCCAATATTATCTATAACTAGGAACAGGTTCATACTTTTTTATCCATTATCTTTCAAGCATAAAAAACTCAAATGAATATCAAAATCTTAAGAAAAATAAAAAGGTAAAGTTTTTTATGTCATCATTAAAAAGGTATTTTACTAAGCTTTTCAAAAATACCATTCAATATATCTATCTTAAAAAGTTTTCGAACTATTTCCAGCTAAACCCGAAAAAATAGTAGATATAAGTTTCATTGTACCTGCCTACGGCACTGAGCCAAGGCTGTAGATATATTGGAAACTACGTTTGGATTTAAATGGTCATATTTCCGAAACTATTAAAGATATATTAAATGTGGTATTTTTGTAAAGCAGGCATTCTTTATCCAACCTGCATACTTCATCAAAGTACAGAATTATTAGCAGCTTTAGACTTAAAAGTCAGTAGACTTACTTTAGTAAAAAACAGCACTTTAAATTAAATCTGTAAAAAAATGCTGTACACATTTTTAATAAATGGATAGTATTTAATAAATTAAATTTATATCTAAGACACCCACGGTACGTTAGTATTTAGGCTTTTAGCCTTCGTGGTATGTCCTAAGATAAAAAAAATAATAATAAAAATAATATTATAGAGCAAAGCTTTCCAGAATGAACTCTATTGTGAGTTGACTCATACTCTAAAGTATATTAAAACTGAGCAACATTATAAACTGAACTGTCTGGATACTAACGCCAAAACACATTTCACTTCTTGCAACTTTCTACTGAGTAATTTTCTTAGTGGAATTTAATGCAGCACTCAAATAATACTCGTAAAATCCAAATGTCACCAGTGGAAAGGCGTCTCTTAATTTGCGTACATAGCTATCATTTTGCTTGGAATTTTTAAGAAACTCCAGTTTATTTTTAATTAGATTTGCTACTGCAAACTTTAAAAGTTTTATTTTGGTTAATTAAAAAAACTGTGTTTTTTAAAAAGAGGCGCGGCCCATAGTCATTTGGTCAATAACCTATCTACATATTTCATTTTTAAAACCAAATGTAAAAGAACATTTTAAAAACAACTACACATTTATTAAAATGCAAAACTTTTCTCTAATACATAATCGAGCTAATTCACGTGACAGTATATTAAACTTCGAAGTCTATATAGAGAAAAAAATTAGATCAAGTGTATTCTTTTCTCCATCGGTCGCGGTCGTTAGCGGAAAAATTTATGAAACTTCCCTAACCCGCTCGGTAAAAAATAGGATTGCCAACCAAGTTAATTAGGCAAAGAAAATCCAATTGACTTATTGCCAAATATATAGAAGGAACAGTTTAAAAATGTAAATTCGGTGCTCTTTGATAAGAAACAAAAATCACAAAAAGTTTAAAGCAAATAAATCGGCATGCTTGTCTTCGCGGCCGCCTTTGCTATATTTCTTTTATGATATGCCGGTTGATGCACCTGGTCATCGCACTATGGGATAGAAATTAATTTTTTTGGTCAAAATTCTGAAACTTACCAGTCTAACTTAAAATGAGGTGCTTTTTACTGGAAAAATATTATAAATTATTACAAATGCTTTTTGGAAACCTAAAACTTATTATATGTTATTATAAATTTACACCCCCTTAACATTATTATTTTTTATTGTACAAAATAAACTAAAATGTCAGATTGTTTGGTTAATTCGGTAGTATTCTAATCAGTAATCCGATGATTATTATCTCATATGATATACAGGGTACGACAATAGGTATGATTTTTTTAAATTGAATACCCTGAATATTATATCACCACCAAAATCTTTTAAAATGCTTTAAAAAATACTACATTTGATGTGTCTATCTCAATTAGTTTCGGAAATATGACCATCCAAATCTGAAAAATAATTTTAAATTATTCTTAGAAGCGTAATAAAGATACATCTTTCCAACTTTTTTATTTTATATATAAAATAAATGAAAAACTGTTTTGTTGGGTAGATTCTGTAGAATCCATATCTTTCATCAGAATGCTTTTATCTTTTAGGATATACAGTGTAGGACAAAACATATTAAATTTTAAAATGGAAAACCTTGCAAATTATAAAAAATCTTGTATCTGTCCTTACACTCAGAAGTAGCAAAAAGTAGGAAGGCAATTGTAAGTACAAAAACTGATAAAGAAAAAGGTAAAAAAATCTTTGACAAAAGTAGCGAGACTTCGCGAGATTGCATCGGAAACACAACAATAGCTCTTATTATTTAAACTCTTTTACTTTTTTAGTAAACAACGCTAATAATAAACTAAGTAGATTAAATGTTGTATATTTATGTTTACTTAAAATACCTTTTCAAGTTTCTTATTACCCCAATAGAAGTCGTCATATCCATTTATAATTTTGCGTACATGTAGTTTGGAGTATCTACTTTAAAATACACAGCATGAGCCATTAAAATTTCAAAGTTGCTTTTTGGCCAAAATAATGGATTTCTATCTCATAGTGTATCGGTAGTTATTTAAAAATAACGACCGTGGTGGCACTACCGCGTTGTCTAAAAGGTGCTGTGAAATGCATAACTGCATGTTTTAGTGCTTGGACAACGTTGACGGAACAGGGGAACAAAAGTTAATCTAATAACCCGACACCCTCGGTACTCTGGTATTTAGGCATATGCTTTGTGGAAAGTCAAAAAAAAAAAAAAGATAATAGTAATTTATGTAACAAGTGCATAAGGTGATAATTTTTATTACGAATGGGTAGTTTGACAGCACGAGCCATTAGGCGAGTGCGGCAATCCCATGAGTAAAAAAAGACACTTTATGCATATGTTACATACTATATTTTTCTACGACCGTATAAAAGTTTCCCAAATTACTAGTTTATTCAAGTTTTATTCATTTAAATTTATTAATTTTAATTTTTACAGCACAGCCATTATATTGCAACAAAAAATTATAGCCTCCCTATTTGTTAAAGGACACTTATCCTCTTCCTAACTATGCCGTGATTTAATTTTTAGAAAATGGTATGTACTTACGTTTTCTAAAAATAATACTAAAACAGTATAAATTCCTTTTAATTTCTTAGTCATCCAAATTCATTATTACTATTAATTTTAAATAATTTCTTAAGTTTATTTGCAAACTGTCAAATTTTAAAACTACTGACACTTGAATAAAAAGAAATAATGGTGAAATCAAAGGTAACTTGACCGTTTGGTTCAGTTGATGTCGCGTTTACTGTTACATTGCATAAATTTATATTTAAGTTTATTGTAGTTGGCGTGGAAACGAATTCAAAGTGTAAAAGCTTCAAAGTGTTAAAAAAGTAACTTTTTTAACACTTTATGTAGTGTACTAAAATGAAGTACTTTATTTTAATGTTAACGATTAAAAACTGTATTTTTTACGGTCGTAAAAAAGATATTGAAACAACCTCAAGCTGAATAACTGGGGTAAAGTTTCTGGTCCCTCTCTGGTAACAATATCGCCGAATTTAAAATTTTATTTTACAGGTCTTTTATTCCTGTTCTTAATTATTGTCGCTAGTAAAAGGAGGCTTAATCTAGCGAATAGGGTAAAAAAATGTAATAATTGCTATTTTAATTCAAAGATTTTTGCAATGGTCTTTTAGGCTCTGTATTGTCTTGATAAGGAATGTTTTTTTTTTTTTTTTAAATCTGCACTAGATCTTTTCCTTCTACTAGCAACTGCTCTAAAACACTACAGTGATAATTTTAGTATTGTTTTTCAGTCTGGTTATAAGCCACAAACAGAATTTCAGGAGCTGCTGGTAATGACCATTTTGGTGGGCACAACTCGCACCATAGGTAAAATCAAACGTTTAAAATTTAGTTTAAGTTATTATTTTTTTTATCTTTGGATCAATCCACGAAGGCTGAAAGCCTAAATACCACGTACCGTGGGTGTCTTAATTATCAGTATTTTTAGTGATAACATTTTAAATATTTAACAAATAACGGGTTAAAGTGATTATATAGATTGAATTTTTGGACTCCCCAGAATAACTAGGTTTGAATTTAGCTACTTAACTACTTACCTTAACCTTGTATAATGTTATGTTAAACAGGAATAGTACGTTGTGCCACAAGTTTCGAAAGAGACTCTTTGCACACAAGTATAACGTTTGTGCGCGAGCCGTAGGGGAGTGCTACAAGTCATACGAGTGTGCAAAGAATCAGTTTCAAACGTGTTATACTTTCTATACGACAGAAGAAAATAAGGATTATTATGTAATTTTTTATTTTTTTAATTCTTTTGACAAGACTGTGTGAAAATTTTTCATACGCCGTGTAAAAACTTTCACATGGTTACGTTAAAACTAAATGACAGAAAAAATATTTTTGTCTGGTTGACACGTGAAAAATTTTTACATAGTAGTACCATACGTCGTGTGAAATTAGTCATTTTAAGATCCTGTTTGACGTGCGTTTTTAGACACTTTTCATAGCAGTCGTGGAAAAAGTATTTTAAACCGCGACATTTACTAACAAAAATTAAAAGTAAATACAGTAATCGAGACAGTAATGTAAGAAAAACATTTCATTTTTGTTTGTAAATCCAAATACAGACATAAATCCAATTTCCACAAAAATATTTTACATGCTTTAATACCATTATTCCTCCATATTATTTGGAAGCAACAAGCTGCTTTTGCATGTAGCGGTAAAATCAAAGCCAAGAGCTTAAAGGGGATTAAGCGGTGTTGTGTTTACATCACAGTTACGAAGTGTATACAATTACCTGAATATTTATTCACGTAAAGACTGTTTTAGAAATTGCCTTACATGTTTAAGGGAAATTAGTGATTTGAGTTTATTTTCGAGGTCAATATTAGCGTAAATAAAGGGTGTTTTTTTCGAGGTATAGAACTTTAAGTTGGCATTACTTTTCAAGATGGCGACCGATTTAACAGCTGTCAAGTGATTTATTCTCAGTTTGATTTGACAATTTATCATAAATAGACTCACGCCTGAACAACGCTTGCAAATTGTTCAATTTTATTTCGAAAATTAAAAGACACGTTTGGTAACCGCTTAATTTCACGTTTTGGACCTGTGAGTTGGCCTCCAAGATCTTGTTACTTAACACCGTTAGACTATTTTCTGTGGAGTAAAGTAACTGGTCTATACGGATAAGTCACAAAGGCTTGACCATTTGGAAGACAACATTCGCCGTGTTATTCTTGATATACGTCCACAAATGTTGGAAAAAGTAATCGGAAATTGGACGCCCAGATTGGACTACATCCAAGCCAGCCGTGGCAGTCATATGCCAGAAATCATATTTAAAATGTAATGCCACAAAATTATTTTTCAAATAAAAATAAATTCATTTCAATCGAATAATACATCGTTGTTTTATTGCTATTTAAAATTCTATACCTCTAAAAAAACACCTCTTATAAAAAAGTCTGTCTAAAGCTTTTAAATACATAATGGTATATCCAATTTTGTTTTTTTTTATCTTTGGACAAATCACGAAGGCTAAGCCTAAATACTAACGTACCGTGGGTGTCTTAAGCGAGGTAAGAGGGAGTTTGTTGGCACGGGACTTAAATAATTGAAGATTTGGGGGGAAGGAAAGACCTCGGCGGGCAGCATGTTCCACAATCTAAAAACTCTAGGGATAAAAGAACGGCAAGTTCGAGGCCTGGCCAGTTGGACCGTATAGGGATGCATACGCGCGGAACCACGAGTTTCTCTGTTGGGAACCGTGAGTAGAGGACTATGCTGGACAATTCTTCAGAGCAGAAGCCATGAAAGTACCTATAAAAAAGAGATAAATCCCCACAGCCCGACGATGTAATGTATGAAGAATGTA